>PVIH01005232.1:0-112806 GCA_004025045.1 Sigmodon hispidus
CATTATTGGGTCAGTGGGACCATAGGACTGTCTGCTCCCTGCCCAGGGAGGGGATGGGGAGTTGTGGAGAAGAAAAAATGACCTGATGTGGTGGGAGGGGGAAGGGACCTTGAATAAGGATATACAGGGATGGAAAAAAAAATTCAGAGGGAAAGCTGAACACAAAGTAAATATATGTGTAGCAATCTTATTTGCATTACCACCCTTGATAAGTCATGGTTATGATTTGTATCTTCTTTATAGTTATTGTTAACATCTCAGCGTTTTAAATTCATTTTACTGTTTTTCTTGATAAATGGAAAATAAATAAAGAAAAAAAAGAAAATAGACTCACTCGAATTGTTTGGTTTTTTTATTCTGAATTTTATTGTTCACATCTATATGTTTAGGCTTTCATCAACACTAATTTTTATTTACTCTAGCTTGACAGTAGGTTTTAAAATTGACACATTTGAATATTTCAACTTTGGTAATCTTATTTAATATTCTTTTTTTAGTGTAATCTCATAATTTCAAGTGAAAAATTTTCCTCATTTTTTTTTGATAAAAAAGGTCATGTAGAAGAAACAAGAGTTATTCTGTAGATTGCTTTGGGAATGTTGCCCTCTTGACAGCACAAACTCTTCCATTTTATAAATCACAGAGTGATTATAGTTTTCTTTCAGTATTTCTTTATAATTTGAGTATACATATTTTACATCAACTGGTTAAATTTACTGTTTTATTTTTGAAAAATATTTCTCTTTCTTTAAAAAATGTATAATACGTATTTTGTTTGCATTGCCATCCATGCATTCTGTGTGCAGTGCCTGAGGGTGGCATCAGATTCCCTGGAACTGGAGGTTCAGATGGCTGTGAACCAGCACATCAGTGCTGGGAGTCAAACCCAGGTCCTCAGGAAGGGCAACAAGTACACTCAACCATTGGGCCACTGCTTTAGCACCAATCATTCTGCTCTTTCTGATACGTGGGATTGTTTTGTAGCTATTGTGTGAACACTGCTATTTTAAGAAGGGCATCTACATATCTACATAGGTATAGTAGAGTATGCCACATGTGCATGCACACATGTGCACACACACACACACACACACACATATGCATTCACAAACCATACATAAAATAAAATATGCTTGCTACTATTGATGAGAGTTGACAATAAAAACTTTACTAGCTGAAATAATATTTACATTGCTAAAAATTTAGATAGATAAATGATCAAAGAAGTCTTTACTCTGCATTTTCCTTCCTTAATCTTCTGACAATTTTCTGAGACCACTTATGGCCATCTCGGTTCTCCCAGGCTCTGGGAAATGGTAAACAGAAAGGGAAGAGTCTTAGAATGTGGATCCAGGTCCTCACTGTGAACGTCCTGCCTGGATGATCAGCTAAGGAGACCATTTAGTGATTGTGAGCTTTAGTTCCTGTTCACTGAGTAGGAAAAACAAAATTTGTTTTAGAGAGTTTGAGAATTAAATGGTCCATCTCTCCATCTTCTATGACAATGCTTCATACTAAGACTTGAAGGTCCTCAGCCTGGATGGTCCATGGAAATGCTGGCCACATTTCCTTCATTCTTCAAGAGAGAACAAATGGTCTTGAGAGATTTACCTTTTATGTTTATTTATTATTCTACTGATCTATGCTCTCAGTTAAGTTCAATTTTAGGATAAAGAATAAATAAGCAAAATACCTGTTTTGTACATGGAGTATGTGCCGAACACTTATTGTTTTTTATGTGATAAATGAGGGGTCCACGTTCCTGTATTTTGACCACGGAACACAGAAGAGCTAACTGGTCCAAGCAGAGCTCCCTTCTTAGGGCTCTGATAGAAAAGGCCATTACAATTTTGTTTTTATGGAAGTAAATGATTCAGATACATTCCCCTATAAACATTTAATGGGAGCATCAGAAGTTGCTCATGTACTTGATATTTGTGAGTGGTTCTTGGTTGACTGCACCTGAACATTTTAATCATTGATGTTTTTCTTGGTTACTTACCATCCGTTCAGTATCCTTCAGTCTTAGAACATTAAACTCTAAATAAGACTCTTGTTTTTTATGTCTGTTTCATAGATACATAACCTTTTAAACAGTTCTTTTACAATGTGAGTCTTTGAGTTCTCAAAAAAAAAAAAAAAGAAAAATATGTTTGAAAATATCATGTGTGATTGAGGTAAGTTGCTCCAAGAAGATGTCTCAGACATGGTTCAGAGGGTGAAAATGTATACCAGATGACATGTGAGTCTCTCTAAGTAAAAAGGGCTTAGGAACTTTAACAGATGGTTTAGTAAAGCAGATATCTTGGAGGAGCCCAAGCTCCTAGGTATTAGTGGGCCTGTTTGATCAGAGGAATTGGAAATGGCTTAAAGAATATTGTGTCTGGAAGAAGTGGTGTGATCCAAGAAGGGCATTTGAAAGAAATTAAGTTTTACTAAGCTTACTTGTCTTGTGCGGAACTCCCATTTGCAATCTACTCCTGGCAGAAGCATCCCCAAAGAACAGAGATGGAGAAGATTTTCTTTATTGATGGGGTTTGCAAACAAATATTATGAATGTAATAAATTTAGAGGGAGTTAGCAAAATCTGTGTATCCTCTTATATGAATTTGAGAAGGCAAATATAAAAGATAAGGAAGGCCACTTTTTTTGGGGGGTGTTATGTGCTGTTTTGAGGATAGAAGTAGAGTTGGTGTTTCTCAGCCCTGCTCCCTTTGTGAAATCCTTCCTCCATTCAGAGTGTGAGGAGTTTGTGAGTAAGGTCTTACCCTGCCTTCAAGATTAAAAACAATAAACTGTATTCTTCTTTCTGAATAAGAACATACAAGCTCCATGTTAGTTTCTTGATTTATTAGCAAGTGATGACAAGACATCGTGTCTCCTAGTGACTGAAGCTGGAAAGAGAAATGAGACTAGAAGGGATGTTTAGAGAAACCAAAGATCAGAAGAAATATTGATTGAATTTATATTGGAGAAGAAATCATCAGGGGCTATAAAAGTGATTTGCAAAGACTGGCAGCCACTCAGTTTAGAACTTATTTTTCAACAAAAAGCATTTTGGAGGCATATCAATCAGAGGAAGCTAGGGAGCATTCTGTTGACAGGCCCAGCATCTCAGTGACTCAGGCACGCAGTTTTGTTTCTTGAATCTGCGTTGTACTCAAGAGCCAAGTCTGAAGAAGGCTCTCAGCATCTTGACAGCTGAGTGTCATGTGGGCATGTGGCCTTGGTTTCTATAACAGAATAAGAGAGAGTGTAAAATCTTGCATTGTCAAAGACTTCTATCCAGGTCTATCTATTTATAATATGCTATTGAGTATGATCTAATATGTCTTCTAGGGCATAGAGAGTATAACCCGTGTGCAAGGAAGAGCCCAATACAAGCTTCACTTCAAAAAAGCGAAGAATAGGAAACGAAGGGGAAAAGATGGACATTTATCATAAAGTAAAGGACCTGGGAATGTTTTCAGTCTGTCTTAGGATAAGATCCAGACTAATTGTCCTGGCTGATAGATGCACTTGAACTTTGGCTCCTGTTTGTCTATGTGACATCATCTTCCTCCCTCACTCCTCACAACTCTCTTCACGCTTTGGATCTTTTCCGATCTAAGCATGTACCAAGCATGTGCTACCTTCACGGGTCTTGCATTTACTGCCCATTCTGCCTAGAATGCTCTCTCATCAGCATGCATGCTGTTCACAAAAGATTAGGCCACCATCTTCTTAAAGGAAATGGACTCAACTCCTTAGCCCAGATAAACCACAGTTCCTAGCTATTTCCCACCCATCGTGCATTTCAGTCTTGCTTGCTTTCTTTTTTCTCTCCATTCCTTCATTCTTTTTTTAACTTGTGTTTCTGGAGTTTGGACTTGGAGCCTTGTTTATCTGGAAATATACTCTACCACATTCTTCATCCTCATTCTAGAACTTGCAATTCTATGACATTCCCATATTTATTCTGTTTTCTGTCATTGTCATATGCTCACTTGACTAAGGGTCATGTTTGTCTATTTCATCATTGTACCCCAGGTGCAATAAACATTTAAAAATTATTTACTCAATAAATAAATCCACAAGGGGCTAACCATAGTGCTCTGGCATCTATAACCACCAAATAATGCCGTTATGGGTGTAAATATAGATATTTACAATGTTAACAGCCATGCCAAGGAAAAGATTTCCAAGACCAAAAAAGGACTTTGGGTGCTCACACAAAACCACAGATCAACTAACTTAGGAGCTATGGCAACTCTGAGTTCAATGAACAACTTATGTATCAACTTTTGTCCACTGTTATATTGGTGGCTACCAATGTGGAACCTATTACTCCTCATCTCTAGCTATTTATGTGGTTCCTATATCTCCTCTCATTGAATCAATGCTGGCCTGGTGTGATCAATGAACTATGACGGAGATGATTCTAAAATCTTGAATCACTTGCTCTGGAGGAATCTCCTTGTGATCATTTGAGGATACTGAAGCAGGCCCATGTAGACTTCAATATAAACAGGAATTGGGGTCCCAGGCAAAGGTTAGCACTATTTTGCCACTGAACAGAGCAAGCTACCCATGGAAGTAGATTGTATAGAGCTTGTAAGCCTCCTGAAAGACTCTGAACATATATGACTCAATCAGAGCCTGTAAGAAATGACAAATGGTTGTAGTTTCCACTAAACTTTGAAATGATTTGTAATACAACCAGGCTAAGTAGAACATTGAGATTTCATCAAAAAAAGAGAAGGGTCTTCTGCACCCAAGAATGCTCATTCTCTTTGAGAGTGGAAAGGAGGGAGAAAGGAAAATATTATGGTCCTAGCCAGTCAGATAAATCCAGCCACCCTATCTGCAGATGAATGTTTGAAATGGAAGGATCATTGCATACATATGCTTTGCAATGCTACTGAAAAACAATGTAAAACTGTTTGTTCAGTCAAATAATGCCAAACTGAGTGTTAGCTGCTATGTCCACACAAATGACTAATGCCTGGATTTTTTTTTGTTTGTTTGTTTCAGAATAGATCATTTGGTTAATGTATAGGATTCTTGAAGGTTTAAATTAAAATATTAAATTTAAAACTCCAAAGCACATGACACACACATTTAAGAACTTTCAAAATTATATACTTTCAAAAGTATAATCTAGAAAAAGTTCTGCTAAGTTCAAAGGATCTGTGGCAGAAACAGTGACACTTTATGATTACAAACTGGCATTTCAATTGTCTTAGAGATTTTTCTTTCAACTGAAAAGCTGATCTGCTAGCTGAACATGGTAGAACACTTCTTTAATCCTAGTACTGGGGAGGCAAAGGTAGGTGAATGTCTGTGATTTGGAGGCAAGATTGGTCTACAAAGTAAGTTCCAGGATAGCTAGGGCTGATACACAGGGAAACCCTGTCTCGAAAAACCAAAAGAAAACAAAAGCAAAGCAAAGCTGTTCTATTGTATTTGCCTGGTCTTTGGCCTTCCTATGAAGTGACCCTCCAGTTTACAAACTATTGTTCTGGTAAAAGGCTTCAAGATATATGTTGATGTGCTTGAAGTTTTGGATCTCTGTGCTCATCCTGTCCACTCTGCTGTAAGGCTCTTAGCATATTTCTAAAAGCCACTTGAGATGTCAGGATGAAGGAGGAGAGTCCTTGTTCCATTTTACGTTCTGTTACCATGGTAAACACTTGAACAGAGCAACTTAGACAGGAAAGTGTTTCGTTCATCTTTTAGATTGTCATCCATCACTGAGAAAGGCCAAGGCAGGATTATGGAGGATGGAACTGAAGGAGAGGCCATAGAGGAACACTGTTCACTGGCTTCTTCTCAGACTGTTTTATGTAGCCCAGACCCACCTGCATAGGAATGGTACTGCCCACGATGGGCTGAGCCCTTCTACATAAATCAGCATTCAGGAAAAGCCTGCGCCCAGGCATGCCCACAGGTCAATTTGAATTTGACAATTCTTCACCAAGGTTCATTCTTCCCAGGAGACTGTAGGTTTGTGTCAACAGCTGAAGCTAACTATGACAGTCCTCCAGGATTTACTCCTCTTATCTGTGACTTTGAACATGGCTTGTTATAAAGTGGTCCAGTTTCTGGTCCTGTTTTCAGAGAATCTGTAACAGATCTTGTCTCTACTTGCATTTTCCAGTCATGGCTTTTACTCCTGTGACTTCTTAAGAAGACCCCTCCCTGCTTCTTTTTTTTTTTTACATAGCATCTCCTTGACCTTGGAAACCTACTCAAATACTCTGTGAGTCTTGTTCATTAGAACATTCTTTTTCTAATATCTAGTCTAAACTTTTCCTTCCTTAGCAAAAGGCTTTTTGTCTTCCATTTTTTGAAACTTTAAGTGATTCCCTTTCCTCACTGAAGACTAAACTTCATACCTGATGGCCAGAATGTCAAACAAACATTAATCTTTTTTTTAAGCAGATGGAGGAATGCCCAGAAGCAATTTCACATCTGATAGCAGAAGTGTTGATTCTTTAACCTCTGATTCATCTTCTCAAATCATCTTAGATTTAACTTTATTTCTCCAAGCCACCAATAGTGTAAGACTCCATTTGAAGCTTCATAATCATTCAATATGCCTACATTTCATTTTAAATGATGACTCCCTCATACATAGCTACCTAATGTATAAAGGACACTTACATACTTGCAAAGGATTATTATAAGCCTCAACAATACATGTGTCAGGTTTGAAATTTTCTCTGCATAGGTAGGGTCTACTTTAAGACCTTTTAGTAGGCAAAACCTTCATACTTTCCAAAGAGCTATGTAAGGACAAATTGTTCACATCCAGGCAAATACGCCACTTTCCCCCTCTCCAAATGTACATACCCACAGGCCAGTTACACTGAAATTCCACCTTTGAGCGTGTAGTCCTTAGGGATAACTATCTCAAGAGTTTAATGTAAGTCACATAGGAGGACACTCTTCATGCTTTTATTACTAAACCGGGGGAGGGGGTGGGGGTGTGGTGGGGGGATGGAATGCAAACAAGAGGAACTAAAAATAGACAAGGGTATCATGTTTGTGATCCCTTCTTTATTCTTCTGCTGCCTTTGGGGCATTTTGAAAATTAAGTTGAGGTGACTGGCTCATCTTTGTCCATCTCATGGTAGGTAGAATGATGCAGTATTGAGTGTCACAATATAGGATGAAACTGATGGATACTGGAGGTCTGGAGGAATAGAAATCCATTTTGCCAGCTATACAAAGTAAAGTGAAATGAAAATTCAAATTAAGTACTTCATTGGCTAAGAATATTTTTTAGCAATGTTGATGGTAGCTGATCACAGTAAGGGGGTAAGCCTCTGGGAGCTTTTTGCTTATTGGAATGAAACTAACAGGGCCGAGAAACACTGTTCCAGATGTTGAGGTGCAAATTTAATGAAGAAATCAAATGGATTTGAATGGTCCAGAGACAATAAGTAAATTCAAATGGTCTGCAGAGAGAAATGCTGGCAATGATGGTGCATATACTAATCATTTGTTTACAATGTCCCAGGCTTAATTCTTTACATGATTTATTATTTAATTTCTATAGTAACTGTGCTAGAAATCATTATTTTTCAGATTAAAAATCTTCTTGCAATTAAGAAGTGTGAAGTCAATTGTCTACTGCAACAGGGCCAAGCATGAGAAGAGAATCCTGGCCTGAGGACATGAGAAAAGACTTGTTTCCTTTGATTCCTATTGAAGTCAGCTTTACAGGCTAGAAAAGTCCCCATCAGAAGGATTCAACTTTTGACTATTCTTTTAGTAGTTGAAAATCAACAGCTTCTTGTAAAAGATCTTTGTGGACAACATCGTATCTTGTAGAATGTCTACCACACTTATTTAAAATGTATACTTTGAAGACTGGACCCAGAGGATGGCTCAGCCAGTAAACAAGGATCTAAACTGGATTCTAGCATCCATGCAAAAAGCTGGGCTTTCAGTGGCTTTTGCTGGAATCACTCTGCTGGGGAGATAGGGACTGGCCTGCAAGTCCCGCAGAATGGTTGAGTGCCAGCTTCAGAGAGAGATCCTGTCTCAAAAAGTAATGCAGAGAGTGACTGAGGAAAACACCCATTGTCAATCTCTTGCCTGTAAACACACACAAACGCGTACACATAAACAGACAGATACAAACATACACCCATAGAAACACAACAGATGGACATAAGCACAGACCCCCACAGCCACACAGAAACAAGCACAGACCCCCACCAAAGACAGATACACATAGACACATGCACACACATACACGTAGACACCCACAGCCACACACACACACACACACACACACACACACACACACACAAGACATCCGAGCCAGATGGCATTATAACATCTGACCTGTGGTCTTCAGTATTATGGCAGGCCTACAAATAAGTTTTGAGAAGATGTCTTACAATATGAATGTAGCAGATGTAACAACCAATTCCCTAATGTAGGATACCAACATAAAAGAGAGAGAGAGAGAGAGAGAGAGAGAGAGAGAGAGAGAGAGAGAGAGAGAGAGAAGGAAATACCATTTCCAAATCAGTTTATTTGAGCACTTTTAACTTTGCTATTTTCTTACTGTTAAAAGGTCACTCCCACCCTTCTGTTTCTGGTTCTCATAGCTCTATCTTCTCATGTATGATATTAAAATAAATTATAAGCTTTATTCACTTTATTCACTGATTTGCTCATCCTTAAAGTATTGATTTAAGGTATGTTCTGTGGAAAATGTTTACCTGAACTTTGGACTCAAGAGAGCTGTCATGGTACTTTTATTTTAAAATCAGGTTTTATGCATATACTTAATATCGATAGATAGTTTTCATAAATAGCCAATCATGGACTTTTTTTTTTTTTTTTTTTTTGGTAGACAGCGGTACTGACTTTTGGAAACAAGTTGCTTTGTTTTGAAGATGGTGGTACAGCAGGGCTTCCTCGGAGATAGCCATAGACCTTAAGGCACAAACAGGCAATTTACTTGGAGGATGATCTCACAGGACAATGGAGAAATAGAGTAGAAAAGGAAGAGGTGCTGACGTTCGGGCCGAAGAACTTCCTCGGGAGCCTCATGTAGTGTGTCTGCTGGCATTAAATCTGTGGGGCTTTTGTGATGATGTTCATCACAGGTGATCCCTAAGAGGCAAGTAGAGATATTTTTGAAAAACATAGTTGAAGGATTAAGCCTCGTTAAAGCATGTATTAGGGGTGAGGAAGCTAGTTCAGAGGATACAGTGCCTGCTGTCTAAATATGAGGACTGAAGTTCAGAACCCCAGAACTCAGGGCAGATGTGTCAGCATGTCTTTAATTCCAGCCGTTTGGAGGAGGAGAAGGAGATTCCCGGAAAAATCTGCATAGTTAGAGTAGCCCAACTGACAAAGTCTGGACTCAAATGTGGAACTCTGCCTCAATTAAAAACAAAAACAAAACAAAACAAAAACCAGTCAAGGGTGACATCTGATGTTAGTTTCCAGCTTCTACATGCACACTTGTGCATACACAGTGGTGGAGGTGTGTGTCTACACACATGTGGACATTCATATTATATATATACATATTCACTGGCAAAAAGGAGAAACAGACATGTATTAATGATTTGCTTATAGTGTTGACTTAATACAAGTTATTTCATAAGCTGCCTAATGGGGAGGGTGGGAAGACTTATTTGTTAGAAGTCCCAGTTTGTATGTTTGAGTTTAGACTTGACAAGATGGTGGTGCTCAAATACACTTATTCCTTGGTTCCTAGTCTCTATCTATGCACTAGATATAACTAGAAATGAGTGCTGATGTTTTAAAACAATGAAAACCAACCTGTATCCAATTACTGAAGTTAGAAGATACTTCGTTTGAGTCTGTTTGTGATTCACGGGAGTTCAGGCAAAAAGAACTGTGGTTCTGTTGTCAATGAATCTTTTTGTTTTGACATAGAATCTTGTAAAGTCACACAAGCTCTGGGGAATGAAAAAGATTCCATGATAAATGTCGTGGAATATTACTTTAACTATGTAAAGGTGTGTTATATTTGTTTATGCTGCAATTGTTTAATGATGTAAAGATGTGTGGCTGTTTTACCTTGCCTGCCTAATGCACCGGATTTGTCTAATAAAAAGCTGAACAGCCAATAGCTAAGCCGAGGAGGGATAGGCAGGGCTGGTGAATGGAGAGAAGAGAAAGATGGAAAGAGAGAGGGCGATGCTTCGGACACTCAGGCAGCGGCCAGCCATCCAGACACAGAGTAGGACGTGCAGAATGAAAGAAAGGCGAAAGGCCCCAAAGCAAACCTTAGATGAAGAGAAATAGTTTGAATTAAGTTGTAAGAGCTAGTGGGGCAAGCCTAAGATAAGGCTGAGCATTCATGGCTAATAGTCAGTTCTCTGTGTCGTGATTTGGGAGCTGGTTGGTGGCCTAAGAGAAAGCCTCCTGCAGACGACCAAAGCTTAATTTGATTCCCACTGATCATATGTACAATTTGATCGATTTGGGTATGAAAGAGCATGGTGTGGCTCATCTTAATACATAAAGTGTGATGTGCTTATTTCTGTTTTCATGATTGAAAGGCTGAGCATTAGCCATTTATGAAACCAGCTCATTGCTGCATTTGTCCATTTCTCTGGTCTGTCCTTCATCTCCTGCAGATGTAAAGAGACAATAACTGAACTGGCAGCCAAAAGCTGACACAGCCCATAATAAAAATAGCCTTCTATTTTCAAATACATTTTCCGATTTTTCTCTGCTGATAACGGGATGGATTGCAGACCAAATGCTTCCACTGACTCCATGAAGTGAGGACTTTCAGTGACTGCCCGTGGATCTGCTTTCTCATAGTCTGGTTAGCAGGGATAGACTGCTGGAGGGAATAATGGGAACGCAGTGGAGCAGGAGCTTGTGGGAAAAGCTTGGTGTAATATTGAAATTGTTGCTCACAAGAATAAATCATATTGAAAATACTGAAGGGTCAGAATAGG
Source organism: Sigmodon hispidus (assembly GCA_004025045.1). Lineage (NCBI taxonomy): Eukaryota > Metazoa > Chordata > Mammalia > Rodentia > Cricetidae > Sigmodon > Sigmodon hispidus. The sequence continues at coordinate 10,950 of PVIH01005232.1, forward strand.
AGAACCAGGTGAAGCTATTAATCAATGGAAAGTAGTTATATAATTATGTAATTCATCTAAATGTTGAAAATGCACCAAGATTGATCTAGTCACTTCAAGAAAACTCTGGAAGTTAGAGAGTTTCAAACTACAGAAAACATAGTTATGAAAGACAAATGCACGCTGAACCCGGGTGTGGTGGAACACACCTGTAGTCCAACAGGATTTTGGAAGCTGAAGCAGGAGAATTGTGAGTTCAAAGGCAACCGGGGCTTTGTACTTAGATCCTGTCTCAGAAGAGTTGCATGCTGAAATACAGAGAGGTAAAGAGACGTGACCCATGAAACTTACTTTCAAGTGGTTAAAAATGATCAGATGGCTGGGAACAAACAGGCAAGTAGGCAGGTACAGAGAAGGAGAAAGGGAAGAGCGAGGAACAGAAGTGGGGAAGAAGACTAAATTAGAGATAAAGTAGACATTGACAGTGTGTTAATGACAGGTGACATGGTGGTTGAAATTTAAAGTTGACAGAAGCACATCCACATACAGACATGGATGGACACACACACACACACACACACACACACAGAGAGAGAGAGAGAGAAAGAGCTCATCCTGAGTATTCCTGCCTCAGCCATAGTCATTCACTATTATCCTCGTTCCCATCTCTAATTAGTTAAAGAAGGTCTTTGACATCCAATCCCCTCTCACTTCCTCTAAGACATTAAGCAGCACAAGTCTTCTCTGCTGCTTCCTGTTTCTTCCTCTAGAGCCACTGACTCCTATGATGTCAGAGAACAAGAATCTGGATGGCAGAGGCTGTCCCTTTAAGGCACAGAATACTGCTAGTGAATGTGCTATTTGTCAAGGATTTGCTGGGACTTCATCCCTCCATCTGGATACCCTTCACACTTTTCTATCGTGGGTCTTCTTTGCTAGGCACAAATGTTTCTGCTAGCTGATGGGAGGATGAGGAGGCCTTCTGCTTTCTCTCTCTGAATGTCACATGGAAGTACCTTTCTGTATCATTTCTAGCACATGAAAAATTCAGATTTTAAGTTGTTAAATACAGATGTCCTTGTTATATTTATTAATTGGCTCACATATTTGCTTTCAAAAAGGCAAAGGAATTGTGAATGCATCAATGTAAAATGTAATGCAGCATTAAAAAAATGGACAATTCCATGCAGTAAATCAAGAGAAGCTACCAGGCAGTGTAGGAGGGTTAAAAGAAGCTTAGATCATAATAATAATGGGTCCTTTCAAACTCTAACTTATATACAATTCTCCCAGGATCTTGCTAAAATGCAGCTTGCTCAAAATTCCACCTTTGTGTGCAAATGCACATATATGTGTTTTTTTCCCACAGGTATGTGCACCCCCACACAAGGCACATACATGTGCCTGTGCTTGTATATGTAAGCCAGAGGTTGACAGCAAATGTCTCCCTCTATCTCTTTCTTTATTTGGACAGGGTCTCTCTCACTTGAGCCTGATCTGGCTCGTTCACTAGTCTAGCTAGCCAGTTTGCTCTGGGGCATCCTTCTCTTCCTCCCGAGGGCCAGCACTAAGATAGGGTACAGTGCTGCTCAGCATTCACGTGAGTGCTGGGATCTGTTGCCTGAAAAGCTTCATGGAAGGAGAGTTTACATGAACTATGAGCTGTTGAGGAGAGTTGAAGTAGGTGAGCCATGGAGAGTGCTTTCATGTTCCGAGATCTACCAATCAGACCACCAGGGAGGGGATGTACTTAACTTACTGGGAACTTTGTGAACAATCTTTGCATTGTGGAGTCCAGGAGGCATGCTTGGGCTGCACTTGTAAAAATTATTTTAAATTCTATTCTTTACTTCTCCTAAAAAGAGTTTCTGCCACGACTCCCATGGGTTCCTGTGTGATTTTCCCAGAGAACCAAGAACCTACATATTCTGAAACAAAATAGTGTGTTCTTGTCATTATATAACATTATTTATGTTACGTTATACATTTAGTTAGTCTGTGCAACTGACCTCAAAAAGAGAAAGGCCTTAGAGCTCACCTTTTGGGCAGGAGAATGACAATGTTGCACTATACCTGGGGGTCATTTATGGCACCAGTCATTAAAAAAGAAAGAAAGAAGTTGCAAAAAATTTTTTACTCTTTACATACATTACATCCTGACCACACTTTCCCCTGCCTCCACTCCCCGCTTTTGAATGCTTGGCTGAAGAGCGTGAACCAGGCAATAGAAATAGGGACAGTGTGAGATAAGACAGTATCACAAAGCCTGCGTAGACAAGGTGGTCCCAGATGGTCACACATCCGAGGCACACCACTGTGATAAGGGCTCTTTCTGGGAGTTGAATATTTGGATATCTTTCAGAACTACAGAGGAATTATTCAAGGTGATTTATCACCTAATTATTTTCTGCTTTTATTTTTTTTCTCAGATCCTGCCAAATAGTTCAGGTTTTTTTTTGGGGGGGGGCAGTGGTGGGGTGTTGGGAAGAAGTGGGTGGAATACAGAACAAGCAGGCTTCTCTTACCAACATTTTAAGAATCATTTAAACAAACTGCTTTATCCACTGGACACCTATGGGAATCAGGGCATTGTTTTCTGAGGTTTGAATTTGATGGGAATGGGAAATCCACATGAGGAGAGAGAACGGTGCAGACTATGGCTGCCTGCCTCGCTTATTTCCCCCCCTCACTTATTTCCCCCCCCTCACTTGAGTGATCCTGGAAACAGTAAGGCATTAGCAATGGTGGAAACAGAAGCAAGTCACCTTACTTACATTTCTACACTCTCACAAAACAGCACACTCTTGGCCACAACCTGTATCACTGATGTAGTCTCTAACTCTTACATTAGGGTTATGGAGACCTGGAAATGACCAGAGGCCTGCAAACATTCCTTCCACAGCGTTTATCTGAAAGGAAGGTGGTTTGTGTTGTAAAAACATGGAAAGGGGACCAAAAGGGACATTGGATGAAGACAATGCTGGTGCATATGTTCCGAGAAGCCTGGCGTGAACCCGTTATCCAAGTGATAACAGTATCACATATCTCTTCAGCTTGGCTTTAATCAGTGTGAGTTGAAGAATCTAAAAACAACCTTTTTTTTGTTACAGTGTTTGTAAGAGAGAAGATATGATCAAACTCATGACAGGCAGCCATTGATGGGCTTGCCTGGTTTGTGTTCATTTGTTTGATCTGATTTTCAGATAAATAGCTAACCTTCTTTTGATTGGATTTCATTTTGACTAAACATGGTCTTCAGTATATCTTTCTACTTGTTTCATTTTTTATTATATTAGAAGGCATAGGCAGGATGAACGTTAATGGGAGTGAGTGAGCGACCTCATGGTTTAGGGTGCAAAGCCATGAAACAAGAGGACATGGGTGTGTGGCCATGAACAAGGTGCTATTCAAGTATACAGGATAGACATGGCCATAATGTATGTATGTTTCTAGAGTAATAGTGAAATCTCTTTAGTAAATAACTCACATACTTTTCAGACACACTTCCTTTCATAGGTTGGTATTAAATAAAATGCACACTTAAATACAGAACCCCCCCTGGGAGCTGAGGCCTTCGGTCTGTGTATTGCAGCAGTGAGTTACAGTAGCCTGGACATACTGTGGAAAAGGCACAGAAAGTCAGAGGTGACAGACTTCTCTACCTGGGTAGCTTTAGAAGACTTGGTTGTGAGTGTGTGTGTGCCGGTGGTGTTTGTATGTGTACACGATTCTGTGTGTGTCTTTGGGTTGGCGGTGGTGGTGTGTGTATGGTCCTCTGTGTGTGTGTGCATGCTCATACGTGTGGTATCTTTAATGTGTGTAGAGAGGGCAGTGCTGGCATCTTGTCAACTGACACCTAATGTCTTATATTTTTTTTTGAGCTCTTACTGAATGTGGAGCTTGAGAATTTGGCTGACTGTCCAAGAACTCCAGGAATCCTCCTGTCTCACCTTCTAACCACAGCAATATGGCCACACGGCCACACTAAACTTTTTATGTGGGCGCTATGACCTCCTCTCAGGTTCTCGAATTTGTGTAGCAAACACTTAGCTGTGAAGCCATCTTCCCAGCCCTGACGTTTTCCATGTATATTTTAGCCTTACAATGAATAGCTCGTGAATTCAACTCTAGCCAGAAGTAATTTCAGACAGAGGAACATTAGCTCACAGAGATATTTTCAGCAGAATCGTGGATCTAAAAAGGACGGATGGGATTTAAAGATTAATCCATTTGAGTTAATTCATTTTTACAGAAGAGGAAGCCAGGGTGAAAGGAGATGTGTGGCTTTGGTGCTCATTCACACTGTAATAAAGGCTCCCGAGGGACCAGAAGGCAATCCATCACTAATGCTTTATATGTGCCACCACAGGCTCCATGGTAATATTTAGCTTTATTGAGTAACATTAAAAGAGAAGGAAGGATTCAAACTGCACTTATTTATGAGTTATGATGCCGATGCCTCTGAGTGATGACCAATATAAATAGTTATTCCCTAAGACCTCTTGAGTGTATAAGATGATCTATTTGCAACTTAGATTTATTTCTCTTTGAGTTTTGAGGGTAATAAACACATAAAACTGGTACTCCAAGTCACTTGTAACATGGTCAGAGAATTCCTTAGCTTAACCAAATGAAAAAAAAAATATCGTGGGAATTTCACACAACCATGTAGCTGTGTCTTTATCATTTGATGTGTTTGTTCTCTCAACAGAAGACAAGATAACTTTATCACCAGCCTGGTCAGATGACCTTGGGTCAGTCAGAAGGCCTCTTTGGTGTTTAAAATCTGGCATTGTGTAGAATAGCAAAATGGAGTAATTTGCAAAAGCTTTGAGGCTATCCAAGTCCTTGAGAACCATAGAACTGACCTATGTGACAATGGCTGCAATCTGTATAGTTTCGGACATCAACTGTCCAGTTCAGCCATCTTCAAGACCACCGTAATGACACTGCTGAATGATGGTTTTAGAAAGTTTGTTTCAACAGAACCAGTTCCAAGCTGTCAAGTGTCCCTCACCTTTTTCTTAGGAATTCCGGCAGTTCTAGGGGAAACAGGCTGAAAGCTGCCCACAGGGGAAGGCAGAAAGAGCACTAGCGCCACCACCTGGATGCAGGGAGAAAGAGGCAATGCACGCCAAGATGCAGCATGTCTCGGAGTGAAGTCGTCTTGCCTCTCTATTTCATTTCTAGTCATGATGTCTTTGTTTGTTTTTCCTCATGTATTTTTCATTTCCTGCATATGTATTAATGTTCCTCACACTTTTAGTTGCTATTTTTTTGTTTAGGAAGAAGTCCAGAACATGAGGTGGTCGTGGTGGTGATGGTAGGGCACGTGAGGGGCATAAGAATTGGGACACCCTTTGCAGGATTTATCCAGTGAGTCTTATGTCTCCAAGCAGGTCTATGTGTCCCCTTGAACACACGGGAAAAGCTCCCTGGTGAAATCCAGCTTCATACTGTTTGAGCTGTGAGAATGAAACTCTATTAATAATCAGTCCTGAAATTAAGGAGATAGTGACAAGTTTCTTTTTCTTGAAGAAACAAAAAAACAAAACCCCAGAAACCTGTACATCACCTCATCTGCCTTGAGACAAGAGAGCTATGTGAAGCTTCATGATGCACCGTTTCATTCTGTGTGATTTGATCCCACAGACTGAGTAAGGACTTGGGGTAACAGACAGCAGATGGTCCTTAGAGTAACTAGCACATGACAAAAACCTTCTTAGACAGACATTGCTGGCTCCCCCCTCAACATTCCAAAGACCTCCAGCTTAGTTACTCCAGTCATTACTAATCATTTTACTAGGTGTCAGGCCCAGAATTTAAAAAAGAAAATGGGACCACTTCTAAATTATGGCTAACTTTCATTTCAGTGTTTAGATAACTGTTAATGATGTAACCATTCATTTTTAGTAATTCACAAAGGCTTCCCATGGATACCAGTGGTTTTCTGAGCCATATGCACTGAGCAGTGTGCATATGTGTATAAGTGAGTGCATCTTTGTGTGAGTGTGTGTGTATGTCTCTCTGTGTATGTCTGAGTGAGTGACTCTCTATGTGTGAGTGTGTCTCTTGGAGTATATGTCTCTGGAGTGTGTATGTTTATGTGAGAGTGTGTTTCAGTGTGTATATGTCTGTGAGTGTGTCTGTGTGAGTATATACCTATGAGTGTGTCTCTCATTGTGTATGTCTGTGTAAGTGTGTGAGTGTGTGTGTGATGATGCAGCACCTCTATTATAAGTGCTTTACTTTTTATCTGCTGTCTGCATCCATGTCCTTGGACACACTGATTTTGGCATAAACATCTCTGAAAATTGTGTAGGTATGGATAGTTGTGACTGATGGACTTACTCCCAAGGATGTGAGACACCTAAAGAAAGCTGAGTTTGGTCTCATGACCTGGGCTTTTATAGACAGTGTTTATTCATCTGTAGAATCAATGTGCCCAACTCTTGTACTCCTTATGCATTTTAAGTGGTTTGATTTTGTTCTGATATTTAAAAACTCACAGATTGGGTTGATGATTAATTTCTGCTAGCTTGGGGTTTTTGAGAAGCAGCTATTTCCTTTCTAGGGGGATAGTAATAGAACCAGAAGCTGAGGATTCTGTTAGCAGCCACACCTCAGTTCTGACTTAGAATTTCTCTTCGAATTTTTTATACCTTTTATATCTTGGGTGCATGGCACCTGGCTAGCAAATATGATTTGAACTAGATCTTTAAATTCTACAATTGAAAAGTGTTTAAAGGAAGCTTTAAATTAAAAACACCTGACAGGGCCCACACACCCTGACAGGACCTACACACCCTGACAGGGCCTGCCTTTGTCACCTTGTTTCTGCTCATGAAAATGAGATCGAGTACTGAGGAAGTGTTCCTCCTCTCCCTCAGCCTTCAATACCTGTGACAAATAACTGATTAGACTTTTGACAAACATCCCCCTCAGGACTGAGAAGTTAAAATTTTACTCTGCAAAACCTTTGAGTTGATTTTTGGTAACACTAAGAAGGACAGCATGTTTGCTGAAGTAAGTTTCAAATAATTTTGAAAGATATAAGATAAAAGATAAAAGACATCCTTGGATTCCTATTTTAAGGGTGTAGCAACTATCTGCTTCAGAAAAGCAGGCTTGCTCATTCTCCGTGTCTGCTGGCTTTATCGTCACTGTGACAGAACGCCTAGCATAAAACCGTAAACGGATGGATTTCTGGGAGGACAGTTTCGGAGGTCTGAGTTCATCTTAGTGGGGAGAGAGTGACAGAAAATATCATTTGATCATGGACAGGAAGGCCCAGGGAAAGATAAAGCCTCTAAGTGGGTCTCACATTCCACAGTACCACCACTCTGAATGGTCTACTCAAATGGTTAGTGAGCTGAGGAGACACTGTCATGGGCACACACAGTGCTGTGCTTTTAGCTCCTATACATATTTCTTTTTTCTTTTATTGAAAATATATATTTTTCATATATTATATTCTGACTATGGTTTCCTCTCCCTCTATATTTCCAGTTCCTCCCACATCTTCTCCATCCAGATCTACTCCCTTTCTATCTCACATTAGAAAATGAACAGACTTCAAAGGGATAATAATAAAATAAAATAAAACAAAATATAGTAAGGTAAAACAAAAATTAACACATTGGAATAAAATAGCAAACCATAACCAAAACCAAAAAAACAAGCAAAAGGCCAAGAGCCCAAGCAAAGGCACAAGAAACCGATACAGATGAATAAATTCATTTTTCACATTCTCAGGGATTCCTCAGGGATTCTGTCTTACACCAAAAGTCATAATATATATGCAAAGGACCTGTAGGGTATAAAAATTAAAAAAAACTAAACAAAAATTGCTGTGGAATAATCTTTCTGTACATTGTGTGAATATATGTCATCATGATTGGTTTAATAAACAAGCTGACTGACCAATAGCTGAAGAGGATAAACTTAGATGGGAAAACCAAACTGAGAATGATGGGAGGGAGTAGGGCAGAGTCAAAGAGCTGTCAGCCAGATGGGGAATGAGTTGAACACAAAAAATGAGATAGAGATAAAAAGCTATGAGCCTCTGGGCAGCACATAGACTAGTAGAAATGACTTAAGTTGTAAGAGTGAGTTAGTAACAAGCCTGAGCTATTGGCCAAGCATTTACAATTAATATAATCCTCAGAGTGGTAATTTGGAAGTGTCTCCTGGGACAGGAAAACTCCATCTACAAAATAATTGATGAAAAAGAATAAAGTAAAACCCACTTTGTACTGTGACAGGACAGTGTGAGACATTGTAAGACAATGATCCTTCAAAGATCCTCAAAAGTTTGTTTTCTGTTGTCATGAAGCTTATTCTTAAGAGTAGTTTGTTTTTCCATGATACTCCCTTGGAAAAAACAAAATTTTCAGTTGTAAGTGGTTCTTAACTGGAGATATCATCTGGGTTAGGGATGGGGCATGTGTCTACTTCTATAAGTTCTAGGACCCTATCTGGTACAGTCTTCTATAGGCCCTGTGCATGCTGCCTCAGTCTCTGTGAGTACATATATGTGTCAGTTCTTCTAGTTTAGAAGGTCTTATTTCCTTGGTGTCCTACATTCCCTATGGCTCTTACACTCTTTGCTCCTTCTTTTCCACAAGGTTCCATGAGTGCCGAGGAGAGGGATTTGATGGGCATACTATATTCACAGTCGAGTTTCTCACTCTTTACTTATTATAGCTCCTAGATATTTCTTAATAAGATCACATTGATAATTAAGATTAATCATCCCCTCCTCATGTTTATTAAAGTATGACTTACAAATGATAGGATTTTTAAAATAGAATTAAGCAAATAATTTGAGATTAACGCTGGAAACTATATACAATTATATAATCTACAACCATAATCAAGATACAAATTGTTTTTTTATCACTCTCTGTGCCTTGGAGTCAATGTATTTAACACACCCTCAGTGAAGCATCATTTTGTTTTAGACCACCATAGTCTTGAGTATTCTAGAATTTCAAATAAATTAATCATATTGTGTGTATTATGTAATTTTTGAGACCTAACCCTGTTGCCTTATGTACTAATAACTAATTTCTTCTTATTGCTGGTAAACAAGTTGATCGAATTGGTTTATTCATATTGCAGATTGTAATATTTCAGTAATTTTCATTGACTAAGGCATCAATGACTAATCATTAATTAGCTTAAAAGTCTCTTGGGAGATGGAATTTGTGAAAATATGATGTGAGGCTGATAAACAGTTTTCTAAAGCAAAGGTTACATTTTCAGTTTCATGTGGCAACTTTTGAGAATTGGAGTTTCTCTACATCCTTGCCAGCACTGGTCATTGTCAGTGTTTCTAACTTTAGCCATTCTACTAGATTTTTGTGGTACTTTACTGGTGTTTTATTTTGTATCTTTGGTGATCAATGGTGTAAAGAATCTTTACCTAGGTTTTATTGGTCACTTGAATCTTTTTTTGATGTGTCTATTTTTTCTTCATATTTTTATCAAGTTGATTTATTATTGAGTTAGGAATTCTCAATAAGAATTGATGAGATGATTCAATGGCTAAAGTCATCAGGCCTGGATGATTTGAATTTGATTCCTGGGTACCACTTGGTGGACATAGAGCCAGCAGCCACCCACAAGTTGACCTCTGACCTCTGTACATGTTCTGTAGCATATGAAAGCTCTCCAGAAAATAAAAAAAATGGAATAAATGATAGAATGCAAGCCATTTGCCAAGTACATATTTTATAAGTAGATTTGCCATGGTTTCAAGAAGCAAAGCTTTACATTTTGATGTAGTGTATTTTAGATGTCATATATAATGTTTTCATACTTACATTTAGGTATGTTTTTTGTATATCTTGCTGAAATTATGTATCTTGCTGAAATTAGACTTAAATGACTTGAGATATCACTGCCTGTGAAATATTTTCCTTTTAGAAGTTGTATAGCTTTAGGCTTTATCATAGATTTGTGTTCCATCTTGAGTGATTGTATATTGTGGATGATGTAGATCAAAGTTCTTTTCCAGGATATTTGCTTGTGTGTGAATGTGTGTGTGTATGTATGATGTGTGAGCATAACTGTGTGTGAGTGCAGGTGCACAAGTGCCATCTCATGTATGCAGAGGTCAGAGGGCAGCCTTGAGTATTGATTCTGATGTTTTGATTTGTCTGAGACTACGTCTCGGCTTTATTGATATTGGTCTGTACAAACAGCAGGCTACTTGACCCTCTCACTTCTGGGGGTCCTCTTGCTTGCCTCACTGTAGGAACATTGGGATGGCAGGTGTGCAATACTGTGCCCTGCTTCATAAGCATTCTGAAAAATCAAATTCAGGTCCCAATGCTTGTACGACAAATGCTTTACCCAGGAAGCCACTTTCCTAGTCTCAGGGCATCTTCTAGTTACCAGTACTTTTTGTTGATCACTTTGATTCTGGATTTTCTTTTCACCGCATCAACTCTATGAGGAATTCCTAACTCAATAAGGTATTTTCATGCAACAATAATAACTGAAGAAGACGTCATGACTTTAGGAGGGGAGCATATGAGGAGTTGGGAGGACAAGCGAGATATGTGTATGGATGATGTACATGCAGAGCTCATACAAGAAGTTCTCAAAACATATAAAAACATACTCAGGCACTTCCCTGTCTGTGGCAACATATTGTATATTTAATAAAAACAGTCTGAAATATCAGAGAGACAGGGAATAAACCACAGGCAATTCTCACCCAATCAACTCCTCAGGCAAACGGTTAGGTCCGACTCCACGAGTCCTCAGACTGACTGGCTGCCCAGGCAAAGGGGAGAACTTTCCTCATGCTAGGACTAAAGGTGGTTGCCACCACCTCAGGGCTCTGTTTGGCCCTGAACTGCCTCCCAAGTGATGGGATTAAAGGTATGGCTGACCACTCCCTGACTCTCATGGCTTGACTTGGTCCTCTGGTTTTTCAGACTATTTTTTATTGAGTATACAATGTATTACCACACCTCTTATTCTCTTTGGCTGCACAGCAAGGAGATGCAAATAACCCTCTACCCTTCAAATAAAGTGAGTTTAAAGAACACTAGCAGACTCATTATGTTTGGGCTTACACTGGACCACTCATTCTGTTTCATTGATCTGTTTTTCTATCTTGGTATCAACATAATTTCACCTTAATCACAATAGCTTTACAAGTCTTCAAATGAGTCAGCATCAACTTCCTCCATTTTCAGAACTAGGAATTAAACTCAAAGCCTTGCACATGTTTGATAATTTCACTCCATCTTCATTTTTACCATTTTTTTTAAATTGAGACAGATTCACACTCCATCTTTTAAGGTTCCAGTATTATGACTGTGATACATTAAAAGTCCTTAACACAGAAGCCTTTGGAAGACACTTAACATTCAAACCATAGCAGCTCACTATGATATTTGTTAGCTATATGTACAATGCTTTAAATGTTGCATTAAAATAAAAGAAAAATAGTTATAAAGACTACACTAGAAAGAAGATCTGACACCATCAGGAAAAGATGTATAAAATGGATTTGCAGCATGCTCTCAGCTATGGGACAACACAAAAGGAAAGTATAAAGGTTCTCTCTGGAATGGTATTAATTTACCCCAGCCATCTATTACCTTTATATGAATTTACATATGTATTTCTTAAATCATACTTTATTTTTATTTGATAGTTTCATGCATGTACACAATGTATTTTGATCATATTCATATTCATCTCCTTTCTCTTTGCCTTCCAACTTCATGCATCTCACTAAGTCCAATTGGCACTGCATATGTACACGTGGATGTAGGGTTATCCAGAAAAGTATTTTCTAAATTAAAAAAAAATCAGTAAAGTTGTTATTATAAATGTTTCAGGTGCAGTTTCTAAAATCATAGGGTCACACTAGGGTAAAAACACCCTGTGACAGATAGCCTAGGGTCTTAGAGGATATAGAGAAATTATAGGGCCACATTAGAGTAAAAACACCCTGTGACAGATGGCCTAGGCTCTCGGAGGATACAGGGAAAGGCAATGTGACTTTCTCACCAGTGATAGTTTTTAACTGAAAACAATGACCAGCTTTTCTAGTAACAATATTATTGTTTGCCTGATAATATCCCTGTCTGCCAACAGCATCCTTCCTCACTGATAGTAAAGAGAAAAGAGACAGGCCTGTAATACTGAGTATTATGGGAAACACTTTCACATCCCATAGGAAAGAGTCTTACCTCCTTGAATCAACTAGAGAATCTCTGTATGTCTCTATAAAGTAACTGTATGTATGTAATTGAAGTTTTATTTATATGAGTCTTCTTTTCTTATTTTATGGAGTATTAGTTAATGTACAGTAAAATGCAGTTCTCAGGTATTGGTTTGATGAACTGGGCTAATGAAGAAAGATACTGAACGGAAGAAGTTCTCCTGTGACTCCTTTGTCCTCAGATCCCTAGCCCTTCCTCAACCAATTTCTGATTCCTGGTCCCATAGGTTGGTTTTGTTCTCATTTGCATTTTTGAATGAATCAGATAGTTTTAGAGAGTAATAAAGCTTTGGCTTCCAAACGTCCTTTGATATTTCTTGCTCATCAAGTGTGATATTTCTAGCTCAAACAATAGTTTGGGGCGCACCATCAACCACTCCTGCAAGTGGGTCCTTAATTCAACAAACTAGATTAAAGTTGCCTTTTGCTTCTTACTTTTGCTTGGTTTTCCTTGATGGGAACTTCCTGCTCTTGTGGAACACTCGCAGAATGATGGAAAGTGGTTGTGAAATCAGAGAGCCCAGAGCTGCACCCCTCTATGCTCTTCCAGCTAGTTTCACGCTCTCACTCAGTACATCTGATCTTTGCTCCCCTTAGTTATCCTAATCTCAAAATGGCTCTAAGTCCAATTGCCTCTGCACACTTTGTTTTGTTAAGACTCTTCTTCCAGGATGCTGGAGAGATGGCACAGAGGTGAAGAGAAATGACTGTTCTTCCAGAGGTCCTGAGTTCAATTCCTAGTGACCACATGGTGGCTCACAACCATCTATAGTGAGATCTGGTGCCCTCCTCTGATCTGCAGGCAAACATGCAGACAGAATATTGTATACATAATATAAATAAAATAAATCTAAAAAAAAACAAACCAAAACAAAAAGAATCTTCTTCCAAGATGAGCATATGTGGTCTGATGTCCTTGTGTATTGATCCACATCTCTCTTTCCAAAGCTGTGGCCAATCCAGCTTTCTGTTCCACCTTTTATTGGTCAACCATTGCAGCCCCCCTTCCCCACAAACCAGCTGCTCCAGGCAATTATCATGACTTTGCCATTTCCAGTGTGGACTCAGTCTTGTTTAATCTTCTAAGATAGTGACAGAGGCTGCAATAGTCCACAGAACAATACTGCAGGCTGGGAAAAAAGAAAAGCACAATATGAGTTTTCTTGGAACCAGGGCAGATTCAGATTCTGTAGGGAATGATATTTATGTAATTTGTAGGTCATGTATAAGGATAAGAAATGGAAGCATCCTACTTTTGCAAATTAAAAATCACATGACCATGTATGCACATTGCCAAACCTCCTCCTAGGACCCTAGAAATGCATTTCTATCAGCCTCATGGCTTACTTACAACTGCTTCTAGAAGTTTTCAGATCCAAACTCTGACAATTCACATAGCATAGCTATGTTACCAAATTCCGATAAGAGTTATCACTCCCTTATTGATATCTTGGGAAATCATGTCAGCCAGTGCATCCCACACCCGGAGTAAGAGCATTCTACAGTCTGTTTAGGGCAATGTGAAAGAAAGTCATTCTTTTTTGCTCTTTTTGGCCACTAGGCATGTGTTTGTGAGAGAACATAGATTGTGTTTCAAGAATAATAGTATTTTTTCAGCATTAAGGAATGTACATATAAAAAATTAACATTTTTGAACTCCTGGTCTTGTTAATAGGCTCACTTTACCTGCTGAAGCCAAATTTCCAATGTTCCACCTAACAGAATTTCCAAAAAGCTGTTTATTCTGTGATGCCTTCTATCTGCTCAACAGGGATTTCTCCCAGGACTAAAGGAGGCCTCTTAAGAGATGAAAGACACTCTCTTCTGAAATATCACAGCAATTTTCAAATGTCCTGAAAGAGAACTCTTTAACTGCAGAAACGGAAGTTGTAATTCTCCCAGGGTACTCTCATGTACTGCACAACTCCACTCTATCTATTCACAAGGTAGTGTGAAGAGAAAATTTAAACAGCATCAGTGAAGGAGTTTCATAATCTTGAAAAACTGCAGATGTTCCTATTGGACAAACAGAGCAAGGCGCCTTCCAGTTAAAATGATTAAACTATTGACAATTCTCTACTTCTTTTCTTAGTGACCTTAGAGATGGTTAAGTTAACACCCACAAGTAAATGTTTCTGAACCAAAATATCAGCCAATTCCCTTCGCTGTTTTATCCACCTAGAGTGAGTGAAAACAACCCAGAAGTTGGTAAAGAGGTAAAGAGCAGAAACTCAACCTTAAATTTATACTGAGTATATTCACAGAATCAATATATTAAATACCTGAAGCAAGACTAAAATGCCTATAACTATATAATGGTAATAATAAGAAAAGCTAGATATCACATATAAAACAGTTTCTGCAAAACTCTAAAATATATGTACATATAAAAAACTTAATAACAAACCATGATTAGTCTGCAATGTTGGCATTATCCCAGATCCTATGATTTAATTCAAAGAGGGATGACTGTGTTTACTGTCTGCCCACAGGGTGTAGTGCAGTGTCCAGCAATTTAAAAACATGCTTCTTGTGAAATAGATTTTTCTTTTGTTTATTACCCCTAGTTTAAGGTCTCAAACCCAAGAAGACTTTTGTTGACTATCATCAAAATATTTACCAGTCTGGTTTACTCCATGACCTTTCCCACTAAGTAGTTCTTTTTCTGTTGATCTCTTTAAAAAAAAAAAAACATAGTGGCCAATCTCAGTTTCAATTCAAGCAATAAATCCATGAAACATTGGACGTCATGTGCTTTTTAATCTGTTAAATACACATGAAGTTAAATAATCCTGTGAGATTTAAAAACCATCTTACCAAGTGAGAACGACTTCAGCAAAAATCACACAGTGTTTCAGAAAGTCCAGTCATGTGCTGATTAACTCCAGAGCAGAGAAGTCATATGCAGCATATTTTTTTGACACAAAGCAATTAAGGAAAAAAAAATCAAAGATGCAAATTTTTATGCATGCCTCTTAAAGCATCGCTTTAATGATAAAGCATTCTAAAAGGACAAAATGACTATGTTGATACTCAGCTGGCACTTCATACCTCTGATATTTCTCTTTTTGCCCAGCATTTTATTTAGAAGCTTGAAGGTAGGGATAGGATAAGGAGATCGATATGATCTGATGTCCTTGGCGGGGCAAATCATCCTGTCTTCCTCATCACTGAAAAGCCCTTCCCCTCTGCCTTTTTTGTCTCGAATACACTCTTAGTATCCAGAACACTCTTTTTGACCTCACAGAAAAGAGGTTGGGATGGCTGAGAGTATTCTGAGCATCAGCTCATCTTTGCAAAGAAGGTTGTGCAAAAGTAGACTCTGAGTAAAAGTTATGCTTAGAATAACCATATTTAGTAAAATTTAGGGACACAATATACCTAGAACCAGTGACTACCCACCCTTTATTTAACTGAACGATGGAGGCATCTCATTTAATCTTCAAAGAAGCTGTCTGAGGTAGGCATTAGCGCTGGACTAAGTGTGGACCTTAAAGAATACAACCACATCATGCACTGTGAATGCCACGGCTGCAGGCCTTCTCACGAATTGGTCCTTACTTTTTTAGTTTCTTAGAAGGAACCAGGCAGTGTCAGTGAATTGGACTGGGAGACATGGGGTGGGCTTAAATTAAATTTTGGGGAGGGAGGGACATAGTTCTATTTTCCCCCCTACTTTTCACAGTGAACGGCTTGATTATTTAAAAATTGTTTTACAAGGATCATATTTGAAATTTTTTTCCAGAGAAAAATTAACAAATAAAATGAATCAGTCATAATTCATCCTGGCTCCAGGAGCCTGTTCTTGTGACAGAGTTCCATGGAGAGATTGCCAGGAAGTAGTTGTACCCAGAGAGTCGAGGGTTCAGGAATATGAGTGTGGCTGTGAGGAAATAAAAGCCTCATCTGTATTAGTAATGCTTTGTGTTTCTTTAACACCTAATCTGAGTTGTCCTTAAAGCTGAATAAACAGCCATTTATCCTCAGAGCACCCTGTGAGCTCCCTGGTGTGGTCTGGGAGGGTGAAGGGGTGACCATAGGCCATGGTCAGCTTCTACCCACACTTAGAGATTCCAGCCCCTGGGGGGAAATCACTTCATCTCTGTGTGTTTCCCATCACCCTCATCTAAAAGCATAGCATCATTTTCGAAATAATTTTCAGCCTCAAAGGGATGCTATTAATTAGCCTAAATATTGAAGGTCAAGAGAATGAATGCCAGATGCTCAGGAAGAATGAATGAGGGATTTTACCCAGATCCTATAGCTGGCAGCTAGCTCTATTAGAGAGACCAGGTGACTCGCAGCCAGTCCCAGGAGGAGGCGAGAGAAGGAACAGCCGGCCACTGTCCTGCTGCAATACCTCCTCCTTTAACCGCAGCAGACCACGTTCCCTGCCTCCACTAATTAGAAATTACTTCAGCACATAAACAGGCACTTTACAATGTTTTCTTTTTACGACGGGCTGCACGCTTCTCCTCTCCAGTGGGAGAAGGAACCGGTGGGGCTTTCCCACTGTCCTCACCTCTTTTGCAGCCCCATCCCCACTCAGCCACAGGGAAAGCTGCAGCCACTCGGGCCAGCCTTCAGCGTTAATCTCGACTAGCCAAGAGCTCTCAGCCACCACCACAGACTTCTCCCCTCTCCCTCCCGTTCTTCCATCAACACGGTCCAGAAAGTTCCCTTCATAGAAAGCCTCATTATTTACAGGACACTCTAGCTCAGAACACCCTTCCCCTACACCACTCCATCCAGCGGTGAGTGATAACAACGCTGTTTGTGTTTAATTAGCCCTTGGGTTACGGGTAGTTTGTGTTGAGGGTGTGGCTGTTTTAGTTGGTTATGGAGTTGACAGAAATATATGTGTATTGATGCGGGTCCCCTGTGTGTGCCCTCTTGGTGATCCTGTCTGAAAGTTCAGCAGGACCTGGTTCCACTGCTTATGGATGCAAATTACTGAAACCTCCAGGATTTGATGCCCTTACATAAAATTGGAAGAATAATACACGGTCTCAGGCTCTAAGGATCCATCAGGGCAAAGGTTGACAATATTTATCACCTCGTTGCTGCACTGATTTATAGAACTAGAGCAGGGCCCAGCTTTGGATACTCCTCCTGAGGCAGCTAGCTGGTCACACACCCTGACCCAGAGTGTCATCTGTTTATGTCTCATATTTTTAAAGCATTTCTCTCATAAAAATGCATGTCATGACTTATAGTCACAAAAATAACTAAAATAGAAGCACGGTTATACAATAGTGGATTTCTGAAGACAAACATTACAGAATGTACACTCATATAAATCTGTGTCATCCTCTTCAAAATCATCACTTTTGAAAATTACACACACATTCCAAAAATGGCAGTATTTGGTAACATGTTTAAGGAATTCTTACTTGAGGCCTAATAGGTGTAACTAAAAAAAATGAAAATTTTCTTACTTTAAAGTTAACATATATTTATATAGAAAGCTTTGGGTTTTTTTGTTCTTCTAATTTACATTTATAGTCAAACATATAATAAACATAGCTAATGACATATATATATAATATAGAATTCATTTAAAAGGTTTCTTTCTAATCTTTTTTTCCCCTTGGTTTTTGTCCAGCTGAATACTTAGAAGATGAATCTTCATCCTGAGGGTAATTTAGAGCTTGGGAATTTACTTCCATTATGTTGAATTTAGAAAGTATTTATTTAGTATCTCTACATGCAAAGAAGTGACTAAAAGCTATATAAAGATTAACATGATATGTTGAGATTCTTTTTACCAGAAACTATTAGCCAATTCTAAAGACAATATGAAAGAGACTTACCAAAAATATTTGTACAATTTCAAGGTCACTGGGATAGGTGCTCTCTCTATGGGGGGGGGGCAAAAAGGGCATAGAAGAACCCATTGTGTGAAGTATTGAATTATTAAGAAAATGAATGCGATATGAATGAAAGAAATATGCTGGATAAAACTATTTTGTGACAACTGATAGCTGTTATCACAACTCAGAGACTAAACCTGGGCTAATGCTAAAATAAGGGAAGAGGTAAACTGCTTTCCTGTCTCGGGTGTTTGCAATAGTCCTGGTTCTTTCTGCTGTCTCGATGTGACAATGGCACAGACAGTGGTGCTGCCTCTGACTCGATGGGGAACACGTTTGCCTAGTAGCATTAACCAGGTCTGTTGGTCTATTTCTCGGTCCTGTCCCTGTTTCTTTCCTGTTGTTTAAATCACACACAGAAATAATAATAATAATAAAAAGTCAATGAGGCAATATTCAACTAAAGCTTCTTATCAAAGAAAGGCCAGTTAGGCCTAGGAAGATGGGTCGGGGGTGAGGTTTCTGTCCAGACATGAGGATGTGAGTCTTGGTCCCTAGAACTCAGAAAAGCTCCATTCCTGCTGATTATCTACACACTCAAAGGTATGGATCCCATTGTTTCTCCTATTGGTGTGTAGGAGCAAAAGCTGAAAGGAGGCTGCGTTTAGGCACATTAGGGTAGAGGCAGAAAGTGAGGGACATCGAGGTGACGAAGACGCTGCAAAGCGGCCGCCAGCAGAAGCAACCATTTGAGGGTCACTACATGTTTTTTTATTTGTTTTATGGTAGGTGACTCTTTCGTTTCTACTTTTTATTAATCTAACTTTTGAAAATAAATCTAACTTAGCTATAAAAAAAAAGAAAAAAAAAAAAAGGCCAGGCTTGGCAGGACATGACCTGTAATCCTGGAGCTAGGGACAGAAGATGAGCACAGGGAGAAGTGGATCCAGGAAGCTCACTGACCAGCCTATGTACTAATCAGGGAGCTCACACGTGTGCTTGGGTGTATACACACACATACACACATACACACATACACACACCACACACAGACACACACCGTACACAGACACACACCACACACAGACACAGACACATACCACACACAGACACAGACACACACACACACAGACACACACCACACACACACACAGACACACACCACACACACACACCACATACACACACAAACACAGACACACACCGCACACACACAGACACACACCACACACAGATACACACCACACACAGATACACACTACACAGGCACAGACATAGATACACACCACACAGACACACACCACCTACACACAGACACATAGACACACCACATACATACAGACACAATAGACACACAGACAGACACACACAGACACACATACAGATACACACACAGCCACACATATAGACACATACAGACACACACACACACACACACACACACACACACACACACGAACATACACGGACACATAGATACAGACACAGACACGGATACACAGACACATAGACACACACACAGATTAAAATGAACAAAGTATGTACTAAGATGGACATTCTGTGAGGGAATAAAATTATTATTATTTATGTTTTTTTGAGACAGAGCTTTTCAGTGTAACCTTGGCTGTACTGGAACTTGCCCTACGGACAGATTGGCCTTGAACTCAAAGATCCACTTGCTTCTGCCTCTCGAGTTCTGGGATTAAAGGTGTGTACCACCATGCTTGGATAAGGGGTGAAATTATTAAAACCTCTTAGGCAGTTTGATTATAAGACCTGCATCATTTGAAATAACCAGGCTATCTGAGATTTAACTGTAGCTTTATTACTTACCAACAGCTCACAATGCCTCATGAGCCAAATGCAGATAATAATTCTATTTTCATAGATTTTAAAATGTTTTAGTAAACATACAAAATAATGAATTTCTCTATGATGTTTAAGTATATGTGTATATGTGTCCTTTGCTCACATTTGTCTCAGGGTGGTTTTATAGATTAAATTGTGTCACAGTCATTATACCTAGCACACTTACTCCTGATAAATAAAATGGTTATTTATGAAATAGTTACAAAGAAATATTGAAAATAGTATTACATATATATCTAATAATTATCAAGTAGCCTTGGAGATGGAATTTTAGTCAGGTGCTATTCTAGACAGAAGAGATGAAAAAGATGTATTTCTTGCATTCTTGTCTGGAGGGAAGAAAAATATTAACTACCTGGTTACAATTAAAGGATACTGAGTAGTAAGCAAGCTAGTGGACCTGAACTAAGCAGTATTCCTCAACCTGTGGGTCATGATGACTGTGGGTCAAATGACTCTTTCACAGAGTCACCTAAGACCATTGGAAAACACAGATACATTATAATTCATAACAGCAGCAAGTTACATTTATGAAGTAGCAACAAATACAATTTTATGGGTAGGGGTCACCACAGCATGAAGAACTGTATTGAAGGATTGCAGCATTAGGAAGGTTGGGAACCACTGATACAGAGGATCAGGAAAACTCTTGCTCAAGTGGCCCATGGGACTTGGATGGAAAAGTGTATAGAAAGGCTAGATAAAAACAAAATGAAGCAAAATGGTCTCTGATGCTTCAGTGTGTCCAGCCTTGTCAAGTGCTCCCACATTTACAGTTAAATTCTCTGTGGAGATGGTATGGCATCAATACAGGATGGAACAAGAGAGGACCTCTAATGCATTGATTCTTGTTTGTTTGATTTCCAAAGCTTCACATTCATTTATTGATGTGGAATAATCCTTCTGTACACTGGGCAAATTATGCTGTGATTGGCTTAACAAAAAAGCTGACTGACCAATAGTTAGACAGAAAAAGTGTAGGTGAGAAAATCAGTCTAAGGATTTTAGACTGAGAAGAAGGGCAAAGTCAGAGGAGTCACCATCTAGACCCTGAGAGGAAACTGGAGGTACAAGATGAAAGAGAGGTAATGCCATGTGGCAGAATGTAGATTAATATAAATGGGTTAATTTAAGGTGTAAGAGTTAGCTAGTAACAAGCCTGAGCTAATGGCTGAGCATTTATAATTAATATCGAGTTTCTGTGTTAGTTGTTTGAGAACTGGTGGGTGGGGAAAAAAGCCCACTTTTAATTAAGAGGGTAGAAGCACAGCCTGCTAGGCCTTTGTCTACTTTTTGGGCAGTAGTAATGAATGAACCCAGAGTCCAGTGCTTGCTAGTCAAGTTCCCCATCACTGAGTTATACTCCAGCCTCTGAAAGTATAATCTTTTATATGATCTACATGTGAGCAATAAGAAGTGCTGCTCTATGCTCCAACAACCCTATATTCATCCCGTGGATCAACTGCATTCCAGAATTGGCCTCAACATTGTAAATATCTCCTGGATGCAAAGTTGTTCTTTACTTATTTTATGTCCTGAGCACTTGACTGTGAGCTGCCATGAAACCTCAAGTTAAAACCCATTGGAAACTTATTGAAGATAATTGTGCATAAGTCATTGTGTATCTTGTTTAGAATTTAGTGCTAATTATAGCTTTATTTGTTTTCCAGAGATACTTCTAGAATACTTCTGGTATGTATCTTCTTTTGATGAGAATTGTGGAGCTGGCTGCCAGAGGGTTCACAATGAAACAATAACCCTAGTTACCACAAGCATGTGGACTCTGGTGGAAGGCATCCCTTTCCTTGGCTCTGGCTTCTGTCTTTTAAGTGTATCATGTTTTTTTCTGATAAAAGCTATCATAGTCTTTTATGATCAAAGGAAGATTATAAGTAAGCAAACTAAATATGTCATATTATCATCATAAGTCAAGATTAAGAACATTCTTGGACACTTTTAGCTGCTATTAAAAAACAACTAGTAAAACATTTATCTGTGATGGAGATAACCTTCATGGAGATAATGGAGACAGAGATAATGTCAATAATCTGAGTTATAGCCAGTGTGCAGGAGGAGGCTGGAAACATGATAAGCCTGCCAAATCATTGCTAAAACCCAGGGGCCTAGCAGCAGATTTTGTAGGTGTAAATATGCCCTACAGAGAATGCTGGCCTCCCCCCACCCACCATTGTCTTAGAAGGATGCAAATCTAGAAAGGTACAGGTTCTGGAAAAACACACAAGCATCACTTCCATGCGCAATGTATCCTCAGAGCTCAAGATTTAAAAATAGAGCCTTGTAAGGCAGAATGGTTAAGGCATGCTGTGTCTTGTCTCCGCATGGCTATTTATCCATCTGTTTAGGCACCAGCAGAAGTAATGTGAACAGCCTAAGGGTTGTGAATCACAGAGAGATTAGGCTCTATCTGGCAAAGCCGTGAAGACATAGCGAGTTAAATAGAGAGAAGTATTACCCTACAAGAAAATTCCTCCTAATTAACATCCAGATGACTCCCTTTATTCTAAATTATTAATTGGAATGAAATTAAGAATCACATAGGGTGGAGAGGATTTTGATGTTTCAGGATGACCGTGAGGGCTATCTAGAAATATGTCTGTGGAATGGAGAAGGAAGCGGGGAGGGATCACACCCACCAGACAGATGCTCATCATGTCCCGGGCGCTAGTGATCTCCCATGTCCTTCCCAACATGGCCCTCAGTTAAGGTAAGCAATGGTATTCACTCGATTATCTTTAAAAAATTGGATACCCACACACCACCTTCTTTTCTTCCCCTTCTCAGTACTATTTGCCCTTTTGGAAAACAGTAGCAACTTGATCCATAGAGGCTAAGCACTTTTTATCCTTAATCACATTTTGAATATATTTTACAATAAAGGTCCATTTAAAAACCTCTTTAATCAACATTAGAGATATTGGTGCTAGTGATCAAGTTCTGGGCGTCAGGGGAAATTTAGAAGTGTAAAAAAATAAAACAAAGGGAGAGTAACTTCCCATTTGAGATGATGCCTGACCCAGCAGTCACAGAAACTGACATATGTGTATCAGCTAGTCTCCTTTATTGTAAATTATCTATCACATCATAAGTAACAAAGCAACAAGCTTCTTTTCCTTGAATCTGCGAGGTAATGAAGCTCTTATCAATGGATAAGAGATTTCATACCTTGCTTGCTTAAATTCCATGTACCACCATGTAGGTGTCTAGTTTCAAAATGTGAAAATTTCTTCAAAGTATATTTCAGGCATACAAAGCTGCTGTAGTCACAGAAACGTGATGGGAAAACCCAAAAGAGAAGGAAAGTCAGAGATGATCTTGTTCAAACTCTCCAATTTATGGGTAAGAAAGATGGAGCTACAAGCCAGGGGGCTTGCTGAGAATAAACAGCCCCAGGGTTCTTACCAGGAGTTAGTAATAAATGCGCTGTCATTTTGTCAAGGCCTCTCCCTCCCCCACCAACACCCCCACAATACACAAACACCTTTATTTGTTTTCTGGGTTGTGTGTGACTGCAAAGCTTGTGGTACTTTTAGATGAATCCAAGACCCCCAACTTTGTTTAGAAGCAAAGGCGGCAGGGAGAGGGGACATGATCACTTCACCAAGCTATCAGTGGGTGTCAGAGTTGGAAGGAAACCCTGCCTTCTTAACTCACAGCCTTTCTCATTCTACCAAGGGGGTCTGTGAGCCCACTAAGCTGTGAGGGAGGGGAATGGGGGACACGACCCACTGAAGTTGCTTCCAAGCATAAAATCCCGTGTAGTAGTATTGAAAAGGGCATGACTTGAATAACATGAATGCCTGGCCTACCCCTGCAGCGAGTAGGGATTAGCAAGGCTAATTTTACTTATTATTTATCAGTCCAGGATTAAAGGCTCCTTCTGGAATGTGCAATTCAGCATTAGCAAAGTTACATTGGGGTGAGCTAGACCACAAGGTCAAATAACTTCCCTTCAGGGTTATACTCTACGTCATCAGCTCAAACAAATCTAGACTTAAAGGTACTTTTAGTAAAACTTAGCCCATGACTAAATAATGAATGTTTTCTTAAGAATTAAAAAAAATTAAACATTTATGTGTGTGTGTGTGTGTATACACACTTGGTGCACACACGCGTCATGGTATGTGTGGGAGGTGAGAGGAAAACTTGTGAGTCTATTCTCTCCTTCTCTACCCTGTCAGGTTGTCAAGCTTGGTGGCAAGTGTTTCTACCCTCTGAGCCCTTCACTCCTAATTTCCCTTCGGTCTCCCCTTCACTTTGCTCTTTTGTTGTAGCTTAGAGCTTGGGGGTAGATAAGAAGGGAAAATGGGGAACTGTGGCCTAAGATACACAGTGGTAACAGATCAACAGTGAGAAGAAGTCAAAATATGTTCTTGGCTTCATGGCTAACTTTAAGTCAGAGGCTAGTAGGGTATTAGGCAAATGGCTAAGCAACTCAAGTGACAAGCTCCGGGAAGATATTCAGGGAACACAAACAAACACAAACACAAGCAAACAAAATGAAATGAATAGAACAAAACCCGGGAAGGACAAATCAAGATGGGGTTCAATTAGCAGACGTCAGAACATCACATTCAGCATGCAATGGATTCATTTTTCCACTTGACCAGCATACTTTCCTGGAGGCAGGGGCAGCAGGCAAGAGTATATATGTCTACACAAGACTTTGTACACAGATGTTCGTGGTAGCATTATTCATGGCAGCTGGCAAATGGAAGCTGCCCAACTGTCTAGCAACTGATGAAATAATTTATATTTGTACAATGAAATGCTATTTGGTGATAAAAAGAAACGCTGACACATGCTGTAACAGGGATTAACCTTAAGAACACAGCTGAGTTCAAGGAGGCAGCTGCAAAAGGCTGCACAATGACGTCACTTGTAGAAAATGTGCAGAGTAGTCAGTCCCTGGGCACAGAGGAGGAGGAGAGGGCACCCGGTGCTGTGAAGGCTGGGAAGGAGTGCTGCGGTCACCATGGAGTTGCATTCAGGAGGAGAGAAGAACGTAACAGCAAAGGCTGCACAATTCATGAGCATACTAAGACTCCATTGACCCAAAGAGTGGTCACTTTGGCTTGTAATTTTCTCTTAAGAAAGTCATTTAAAGGTGGAGGAAAAAGATGAAGGGAAGCATTTCTTAAAAGTGGCAGCATCCCATTGTTTGAAGAAAAAAAAAGACCTGATAACATAATTTCTGTTGCAGTGTGGGAAAGGCTTCTTGGTGGCTAACCTAGGAATTGTTAGAAGGCAGTAACAGACATTCTTGACCATGGTAGGGAGTGTATAGTTGAAAAAAGTGCTGTGCACCCAGATTCACTCATCGAGGAAGTCCAGCTCTCTGAGAGCCTCAGGCACGTCAGGTAGAGGGTTAGGTTATTGACTGTCGATGAAGATGAATGATACAGACCCCTGGACCTCCTGGCTCTTGTGAACCAGCCAGTGACATGACGAAAGGATAAATAGATGACATGAAATCGACGTTTCCATGTGCGTCGGAGTGCCACAAAAGAAAGCAGCAATCATGATGATGGCACTTTTCTGGACTGGGTGACTAGGAACAGCTCCCTGGAGATGTCACTGTGAAGATGTAACGAAAGGTGTGGAAGGCCATTCAAGTGTTTTTTTTCACTGACAGCTTCATGCTGATAACTGTGTCCACATCCTCAGGACATCAGAACACTTCTAGCCTGTTTATTAGTTATTTTGTTTTTGGGGAAGTCTCTCTCATCTCTAGGCCAACAGAAAGCTCATGGACTAGCTCTTTCATTTACTGGAAACCTTTCAAGTCACCAGCCTTGGCAGTGGTAGATCATAGATGATAATCATTACTTTGAGGAGAGTGTAATGGGTTTGTCCAAATCAGGGTCATGTTCTCTGCAATGTAGAGAGGGAGGGAAAAGGGCAGAGATGTTCAGAGCAATTGGAGGGGCTGAAAACTGTCTTTAAATATTCTTAAACAGGCATCACAAGCCTAGCCTTGTGTTAGGTCGCCTCATTTTGTTCTCATTGTGTTATTAATATCTTTCATTGAAGGTAGAAACAAGTATTAACTTTTTAAAAGTGGAAGCCTTGGCCTCAGAAGGTTTTTGGAATTTGTTCATAAGATTGTATTGCAATGACAGGATTCTATTAGCCTTCTCTTTCTAGTACATTCTTGGTACTGCCAGAGGTTAGAGTCAGGGCATAGCTCCCTCCTAACCACTGAATTCCCTTTTTACCTCTGCAGTCCCCAGATAACTTG
Organism: Sigmodon hispidus; assembly: GCA_004025045.1. Classification (NCBI taxonomy): domain Eukaryota; kingdom Metazoa; phylum Chordata; class Mammalia; order Rodentia; family Cricetidae; genus Sigmodon; species Sigmodon hispidus. Next base: position 37,120 of record PVIH01005232.1, read on the forward strand.
TTCATAGCACAGGCAGATTGTGTTTTCCACCACAAGCCTTGAGCACCTAGAAGCACAATCTTTGATTAATCTCATGTTGAATGGAATTGTTGGAGTCAAAGAAGGGTGCTGGATCATCTCTCTTGAGTAGGTGCTAGCACTAATACACCCTTGTCTGTACTTAGAAGATGAGCACAGATGTCTACCACTATATTAGCAGATGCCAAGATGATTTTCAGGGGTGGAGGTGTTTGCTCCATGCAATGAGGTAAGACACTAAAAGTTCCCGGGTGGGGCTTTTTCTCCCAGGATCTCAGGTGGCTCTTCAGGTTGACAGAAAGTCCCTCCTGTCACTTATAAATGGACCGTGTTTGCTCTGGAAGCATCTGAGAGGATAAATATGGGATCCCACAGAAACCACAATGTTATTTTTTGCACTGTCTTTTCTCATTATAACCCCAGCCCCAGCCTCTTCTTTCTTCTTTCCCAACCTCTGTTTTCTTTGGGAGGCGGTTCGCTTCTACCATGAAACGCATGTTGTGCGTGTGACTGCATATGCACACTCACATGCTGGATGTTCTCTTTGATTGTACGGCCTGAAAGAATGCAAGGGTGGACCCTCTGAATAGTGTTTTTCATACAATATATTTGATCATGCTTTCCCCCTCCCAAAACTCCTTGCAGGTCTTTGCTACCTTCTTTCCATCCAACTTCTCTCTCTCCTCCCCCTCCTCTCTCTCTCTCTCTCTCTCTCAGAAAAATCCCCACACAAATGAAAATCAAATCAATCAAAAGCCAATAAGACAGAATAGAAACAAACCCATGGAGTACAATTTGTGTTGGCCAAATACTCCTGGACATAAGACTTTCCCTAGAGTATAGTTAATATGCCCAGTGACCTCTACTGGGGAAAATTGATTTTCCTTTTTGCCAGCAGGTACTAATTTTAAATATCTTTTGGAGGTTGGGGATGGGGCTTGATGTTCAATAACTTCTCATCTCACTGCTCTAGGTCCTTATCTGGCTTGAATTTATGCAGCTCTAATGTGTTGTGGTCATACCACCCTGGACATGCCCAATTACATCTAAAGAATTTTATTCCTGTGTGATGCTAGATACTTATGTCCTTAATTATTTTAAAAATCATTTGAGAGCAAGTGCTATTTTAAATACGTGTGTAGGAATTGTATCCCGAGAGGCATCAAAATATAATTAAGATTTGAACAAACAGGGCTGGAGAGATGGCTCATCGGTTAGGAGCACCGTCTGCTCTTCCAGAGGACCCGGGTTCGATTCCCAGCACCCACATGGCAGCTAACAGCTGTCTGTAGTTCCAGTTCCAGGCAAACACCAAGGCAAATAAATAAAGTTTTTAAAAAAAAAAAAAAAAAAAAAAAAGATTTGAACAAACAAACACACACACACACACACACACACACACACACACACACACAGTGCCTTGGTTTCATTCAGTTCACCTCAACAGGCTTTAACAGAAAAATGAACCTACAAACATCTGTGTACTGACTGGTGTCTTACTGTGCAGATTTTCCTGTTATTGTTCAGTCTGTTACTTTGTGTACTGTCTTTCTAGTATGTTGAAATTTATAGTTTCTATGTTGTTTTCTTGTTTATTGACCGTTTTTTAGAAGACTGCAAACTTTGTGAGGGTAGATTGTCTCCTTCACTCATGATATAGCTGCTGCGAGCAGCAGAGTTCAAAATTACAGGCGCAAAAACCATTTTCTAAATGTGAAAGCAATGTTCCTTCTAGATATATCCTAGAACTAACATGACAGTATCACACGCCTTTTATAGAGATAATCAGAAATAAGCTTCAGTATGGATAATACATAATCTTTCCCAGTTTTGTTGTAACTTTTGTAAAATATAGAATCACATCCATTTATTTTATCAATGAAAAGGATCATGCCATGGAATACCACACACGAGCAATGCCTATTCAGCTAAAATGTACTTTAAATTATTTTAGAGAACTGATGTGAAGATCTGGAAGTTATATGAAACTAGTGTGACTTGCATATTTGAGGCAGGTCATGGAAGCCCTTTACCCTGGACCATTACCAGTTTGTCCAGTTCTAACCTTTTTCTAGAAAAAGATGAAAATATTCAATGTTTGGAATCATATCCACCATATAACAAACATAAGTATTCATTGGTGAGATGGTTTTCTTTCTTTTTTCTTCCTTCCTTTCTTTCTTTCTACTTATGTATTTATTTATAGAAAATAAAGTCTCTTTTTTCCCATGTATCCCCTTGCTCTCCCTCCCTTCCCCCCTCCCAGTCCCTCCCTGTCTGCTTACAACCTCCCTCCTCAACTCAGCATGGGATAGTTTTCTTTTCCATGTAAATCACTTTTAGCTGGGCCTGTTTGTGCTTGTGACTTGAAGGCTGTGCAAAGTGTTCACGTCTTGGGTAAGAATGTTCAAGATGCTCAGAAACCATTTTTCAGTCATCACACTCTCACTGCTCCATTGCTTTAAGATGTTGAGACATTTTATGCTAATCTCTAAAAATATCCAATCTTCAGGCAAGACCTGGAGGAACACAGCAACCTGGGTATCAGGGTGCATGTTAAAATATCACTCTGACTCAGAGAATTGGAACACAATTTATTACTGGCGAGAAATGTTGGGGAAAAAAAACCCTAATGGAATACAAGGTGGAAAAGAAGAATACTTACTCTTGGGCCTTGTGGAGGCATCGGATTAGATCTGAGGGTAGCTGGTGTAGCTTGCAAATGTAAACATGTCTGAGAGTAACAGCTTGACAAGAACACAGCAGCATGCAGAGAAACCACCCTGAACGCATCCCTGCCCACAGTACCCAAATCAATAACGGAAGCTATCAGTACATTTGAGTGCATTTTTAAATGTGTATTTATGATCCCCTCCCCCGAACTTTGTGCTATGTTCCAAGAGAACTTCTGTTTTCTCTGGCAGCTGCTGCAGTGGAGCTGCACCTGGCATTTCAGATGCCAAGAAGCAATCGAAGAGAAAGAAGAAGCTCCCAAAGCCTCACTCAGGTCCCAGTCAGTAGAGCTTGGAGCAGTGTTTGAAAGAGAAGACTGCTGAGCTTGGTCACAAAGAGACTAGTGCCTTCTTTTATCAGAGGCATCACTGTGCAGAAACACCACTGGCCAAAGACAGTGTGTTGGGCACAATGTTAAAATCAGAAACACAGACGTTCCTGGAAGATGAAACAGTGATGGGGGTGCCACTAACAGCACCCCCGATGACAAAGAGCGAAGATGATGCTGGATCTGCTCTGGAAGAGAAAAGCATTGTCCAGCTATACAACAATTTTTATGTAATTTACATGTTTATAAATTGTAAATTATATAAAACATTTAAATTAAAAAATACATCTACCTGACTATCCACAGTTTGTATTTTCAAAAGAGAGCATAGCTCCATTAAGAAGAGGCCGTTATTTCGGAGGAGTTGTAGGAAGAAAGTGTGTGGGGGTACGTATGGTCAAATACATTGTATGTATATATGAAATACACCAAGAGTAAGTAGATAATACTACCTTTTTAAAACAGGAGACTCTTAAATAGCTAAAAATATTTGAATAAATAAAAAAGTAAATTATTCCAGAATAAGTCAATCCAACAGGATGTGGAAAATCCATTGCAAACCTCGTGCTCTCCTAGACACTGTATCTCTGCTGGTACCAGTTAGCATTTCTTTCCACTTAACTTCTAGCAATAAAACAACAGAAGCCGAGGAAATTTGTTGTAAATTATTTCTCCAGAAAATAAAAAGGGAAATTAATATAAATAATATCTTGTCACAAAAGTCAAGAAATTAAAGATGGATTTTCTCATGGTAAGTTCTTTTTTAAAGAATAATTCTTGAATCAAAATTGTAGCAAATGCATTGCTTTTTGGACTTTAAAGACTTAAATTGATTTTAAATGAGCCTTCAGCTCCCCTTCGAGGGTGAAAATACTTAAGTAGCTTCTTTATAAGATCACAGAATTATTAGTATTTCAAGATAAGCCATTGAGCGTCATCATCATTGGGCTGATGCTTGATAAGGAAACATTAGAAGTCTTTGGTTCTCATTTTAATGTTTCCTTCTTACAGTTTTCTCTGCCTCAACATCTCTCTAGTCAGTCACCAGCTGAGGGGCTGCCTGTAGAAACTGAAGCCTGTGTGAGTATCTTTGACTTCCTATTGTTGTGATAAAACACCATAACCAAAAGCAATTTGGGGAAGAAAGGGTTTATTTCATCTTACACTTCCACATTATGGTTCATCATTAAGGAAAGTTGGGGCAAAGATTCCTCCAGCTGGAATCTGGAGGCAAGAGCTGAAGCAGAAGCCATGGAGGGGTCCTGCTCACTGGCTTATTCCTTTTGAATTCCTCAGTCTGCTTTCTTATAGCAGCCAGGACCTCCAGCACAGAGTGGCAACCTCCTCCATAGTGTTCTGAACTATCCCACATCAATCGTCAATAAAAAATACATTTACACACACACACACACACACACACACACACACTGCAGGCTTGCCCACACACACACACACACACACACACACACTGCAGGCTTGCCCACACACACACACACACACACACACACACACACTGCAGGCTTGCCCACAGGTCAGTCTAAGTCTAGCAGGGAATTTTTTGTTGTTGTTGTTGCCTGTAGTTTTCCTCTTTGCAAATGACTCTCGCTTGTGTCAGGTTGGCATATAGTGAGTGAAGCTCAGGAACACCCTGTACATGTCAGAGAAATGTGTTCTTGTCAAGCATTGGAAGCTCAGGAACACCCTGTACATGTCAGAGAAATGTGTTCTTGTCGAGCATTGGAAGCTCAGGAACACCCTGTACATGTCAGAGACATGTGTTCTTGTCAAGCATTGGAAGCAAAGGTGCACAGAGACTGGGAATAATAAACAGCACACTGGTAGTATCCACTCCACTCAGGCACAGCTTCTTATGGAACATAGAATTAATAACATTGATCTAGTTCCATGTTCTTGGAAACTCAAGTACAGAATCTGGAATAGTGATGCTTCTGGAGTGACTTAGCTGTCACGATGGCTTCCTAGACAAACTTCACTTACTCTTCTCTACAGACACATACACACACCCACAGACACACAGACACACACAAGCACATACACACACCCACAGACACACACAGACACATACACACACCCATAGCCACACACATATATACACACACTCACATACACACACATATATACACACATACACACACACTCACAAGCACCCCCACCCCCTACATACACATACCCACATACACACATATACATACACACATACACATATGCCGACTCCCCACATACACACCCACATCCACACACTCACACATACATACACAATAAAATAAATTTAAAAATTATTTGTTTTATTTAAATAAAACTTTAAAAATTTATTTTACATCTCAACCACAGTTCCCCTCCCTTCCCAGGCACTCCCCTCCCCTTCCACTCCACCCTCTCCATTCAGAAAGGGGCAGGCCTCCCATAGGCTTGAACAAAGCATGGCACACCAGATTGCAGCAGGATTTAGCTCCTTCCCTGTGTCAAGGCTGGGCAAGGTCATTCAGCCTGGGGAACAGGTTCTCAAAAGCAAACTAAGTGCCAGGGATGGGTCCTGATCTCTCTGCTAAGGAGCCTTACAAACAGACCAAGCTACACAGTTGTCACACACATTCAGAGGGCTTAGGTCGGTCTCATGCAATCTCCCTAACTGTTGATCCAGAGTCCATGAGCTCCCATGAGCTCAGGTCAGCTGTCCCTGTGGGTCTCCTTATCTTGACCTTAATGTCCCTGGCTCATGCAGTCCCTCCTCCCTTTCTTCAGTAAGACTCCCAGAGCTCAGCCTAGTGCTTGGCTGTGGACTCTGCATCTGTTCTGTCAGTTACTAGATAGAGTATCTCTGATGACAATTAGGGTGCTCACCAATCTGATTGCAGTTGTTGGCCAGTTCACATCTTCTCAAAAAAAAAAAAAAAAAAAAAAGAAAAGCAACAGAAAGAAACGGTGCAAGACCCCACAGTGCTTGCCTTTCCCAGCTTCTGGTAACACTTTCAGAAGAACATTGTGTCTGTCAGCTAATGAGCAGACACTTGGCAGAAGCAGGGATTACATTTACAACTGTGGTTTGTATTGTATTCAATAGAGGAGCATATACGCAAGAGGGGGATTTGAAGAAGAATGGAGGCCATGGAAGAATCTATAGGGAACAGATGTTATGTTCTTTTGCCAGATGTGGTACTGAGGTTCTGGAAAGTTAGAGTCATATCGTAGAGCGATACTTGTGAGAGAGCAGATAACAGCAGAAACAAAGTGTCTGAGGAGGTGAGAGGTGGGAATTCTGGTGGACAGACAGTATTAAACTCAATGTGCTCCCAGACATGAAGAATGTGGGGACTGAATGCAGGCGAATGATACATTTATTGGTAGAAAGATAATGGTGGTTACTTATATCAGCTTTCAGTCTTCACTGAGCATGCTGGGAAAGTGGAGGACTTGGAGGTAGAGAAAAAGATGTAATATAGAACTGAAGTGATTAGGAAAGTGAACAAATAAACCAGGCATATGTAACAGGATTTTATTTCCCCATAGCAATCTCTTCCGTGATGTGAGATCGGTCAGTAGAGCTCTCCACTGGCTCGGGAAGTAGTGATTTGAATCATTAATGTTTCTCATTTCTCATTTGAGTAGTATTTGTCTTTGCCCATTGACTGTTTGGATACCCTCTGGGCTTGGTGCAGAGGGAATACCCGAGGATACTGTTGTCTATATTCCCAACCTTGGACCGTATCACAGCTGATAAGAGACGATGGAAACAGAAGGTGCCTGCAGAAGGGAGAAGCAGTGTTTCTCTTAGCTTGAGAATACTCACTACAAACAGAAGATAAGAGGTGGCCAGAAGGGAGGGGGTTGAATACCCAACCCCATCACATCCTAGACTGCAAGATTCCATCCTTGTTGACTCTAGGAGCAAAATGGTTTCCCTGGTTACCAGAGTCTATTTATTCAGTCAAGCCAAAGATGCAGGTGTGTTCATGCCATGGCAACTATGTACTCGAGATCCTTCTAGCATTTTCATTGTCATTGAATTTTCTTGGACACAAATTATATTGATAAAAAAGGGAAGCAGTGTTAGGGCACTGATATGGGAGCCAGGGCCCATCATGTCCAGTCTCCCAGGAGGCAAAGTCTCTTTCTCCAAAAGATGTTATATGTTATTCAACATTAGGGCAAATACTGTCCTGATGTGTGGAAGGTTTTGAGATTTCCAAAGAAGATTCACAGTCTATTCTCACTCAGAGTCTTCAGTGTACTCTGAATATGGGGTGTGGCATGCATCTCTTCACTTCTCTATCTTCTAAAATGTGAGGCATGTCAACGCAAGTGTATGTGTTGACTATGGAGATCACAGAGGAAAACAAAGCTATGTAATGCCTGCTTGGGGAGGGAAGGAGAACAAGAATTCCTATAACAAAGACTCTCAAGGAGGAAGCCAAAAAAATAAACCAACCCCTGGAAATCACCCTGGAAAGAGAAGTTCTTGTGTTCATTAGTTTACTTTCTGAAAACTGCTCAGTTAGAAGTCTTATTCTGAAAGTTTGCCACAATGAATACATCAGGAAGAACCAAGTGTGGGCTGGTTCAGTGATCCATTTTTTTTTTTCATCATGGGCCAATCCTCAGTATTTAGAAAAAGCATATATAGTTGTTTTTCAATATTTGTGAGGAATTGGTTCCAGGCCCATTCTCATTACAAAAATGTAAATATTCCCAAGCCCTGTACATAAAATAGGGTATTATTTACATACCTATCATCTTGTTTAAAACATTTCTAGAGTATATACAACAGCCAACACAGTGTAGCTGCTATAGCAATAGCTGTTCTACTGTGTTAGACAGCAATGAAAAAAATACCTACATGTTTGATACAGATGGAAGCGATGTAGACCTACCTACATTTACAGCCCCTCAGAGGTTGAATCTGTGGCTCTGGAACTTGTCTATATGGTGATGTAACTGTGCATCCAAAATTCTGATGTGTCTTATAGCACATTGTGCTTTCTTTGGAAAGTCTAAGAGTGGTGCTTACAATAAAGTCAGTCAGTGAGCAGCTGTGGGGTAAGTTCAGGGTATTCTATTAGATTTCCTAGAGATCTTCAAACTTCATTTTGTAGTTATTTCAGGGCCTTTCCATTCAAAAACATCTTAAGACTGAAAAGTACAAATGCATTTGATGATGTAAGTCTAGCATCTGTTTAATTCCTACTCTCTGAGAGAGTTGCTAATGAGCAATAAGCTGGTGCTATATACCCATCGGGGAAAATTCATCTCCTCTATGTATCAACTATCAAAGTTGTATGAGAATTACTGAAATCTCAAAGCATAGAGTGTGCAATGCACAAGTGCCAAGCTTCTAGGAGGAATAGCTAGCTTTTTCTTTGCTTTCTCCAGCTATTCTTTTACCCTTTCTCCTGCTTCCTCAAGACCTGTTAGTCCTCAGTCTTTGACCAGACATTCTATGTCCACTTTTGAAAGCAAGCATTCTAATGACAAGGACTGACAGGGACACAGCAATGGCGCAATTATGGCTCATAGTTGGTTGAGGCCTCCCTAAGTATCTACCTTCTTGTCGTTTGTGCTATAACAAATAAAGCTTGCCTGGAGATCATAGGGCAGTGCTAAGCCACTAGTTATAGAGGCCAGGCAGTGGGGGCACACACCTTTAATCCCAGCATTTGAGAGGAGGAGTAGGAAGTGGTATGGATGGGCAAAGAGAGGACTATAAGGGGAGTAGAGACAGGAGCTCAGCTCTTTTGGGCTGAGGATTTGACCAGGTAAGAAGAGACTATGGCTGGTTGCTCCTCTGTCTCTCTGATCATTCAGCATTTACCCTGATATTTGACTCTGGGATTTTATTATTAAGACCAATTAGAATTAATGCTACACCTTCTTTCAAACATCAAAGCCATCCTAGCTCCAAACAATAGTTATTGTCTTCACACTGAATAGAGAGATGTAGCTTTCTAACACAGATGCAAACTTCAGTAGCACGCACTCTCAGCACACACTGAAGCTGTTTTGCTACCCATAAGTACCAAGAACTCAGTTAGTACTAAGTACTAAGTACCAAGGTAACTAACTTTTCATGAACTCTAAGTATCAATAAGTTCTATGTTCTCTATCTGTCCTTTATTCAGAAATGTAGAAATCATCACAGATGGGAGATGTTTCTGTTATAGAGACATAATGACAGCTTATTACCTGGATTTGAAGACAACCTACATATGACTTCAGATGCGCTAGTCTCATAGAAAGCAGAACTTCTCTTATGCCTGAGACTTCTTAGTAGAGGATCAATATGACCCAACCATTCACACTTAAATGTTAATCCATAAACTTCATGTATGAAGGCAGATTTAAATTTATAGAGCAATTTTAACAATTATAGAGGGGCTGCATGCACCCCCCCCTTCACATTTCCTTCTCTACTCATCTCTTCTCATGCTCCGCCATTATTAGCACACCTGTCACAACTGTTGAGTAGGTGTTGATATATTATTATTAACTAAAGTCCATGGTTTATATTAGGATTCCTTTTTTGAATTGTGAGCCCTGTGTGTTTTGACATGTGATATAATAGAGCCACCAATAGATTAATAATGTCACTTCTCATCTCTCTTTTATTAGAGATGTAGCTCAGTGGTAGCATGGTTGTTTATTACATATAAGGTCTCATGTTCAACCTTCACCCTTGCAAAAACCAATGAAATGCACAGTTTAGCTCTGTAGACTTTGGGACAGTTCTCCCACAGTGCCTTTCAAACCATTGTCTTTATTGCTTCTTAAAGCAATCTAAAAGGCCATTGATAATTTTATTTCCATCACATTTAAATGGATGCTGTAAATCTTCTTGGTGGAGTCTCTTCAGTTTAGTTTCTAGAAGGGTTTTAAGGAAAGATTATGTAGGATTTTTTTTTCTATGAACACTTTCTTAGAGGATATTGTTACAACCAGGAGATAAGAGGTGACCATCACTAAGGAAAAAGAGCAAAATGGAATTATTGAGTGGAGCACCAGAATAATAAAAATTTCTAACTTTTCAACTAGAAAAACAAAACAAAACAAAAAACAAACAACAGAGCTTCATTCAAACTAAAGGAACTCCTATATACTTGCAATCATTTGTTTAAGAATTCATCTGAAAAAAGAATTAGCTAGAGTCCTAGAGCTGATTAACAAAAATTACTAATCCCAAAAGGCAACTTTCTTTGTGTTTTGAACAAAGAACTAAAAGTTCCTTACATCTTGGAAACTGTCAGGGGGAAGATCACCCCAGTGCTGGGGGCGAAATGCAGAAAGAAAATATTGAACTAGAGTCTTTCCATAAATTGAATATGTTTGCACTTATTGAAGTTCTTGAGATTTTGCAGCATGACAGATAATTTAGAATTGTTTGTTCTAAGAGGAGGTTGTAAGATGTCCTCAAAATAATTCCATATGTCAGTGTGTGGGTCCTTGGAGCCAGAGTACTTTCTGTCATCCCAAAAGCAACCCACTGGGCAAGAGTTTCCCAAGGCACAAAATAAACAGATACCGATGGCAAAGCTGAACTGTTTATTTTTAAACGTGGAGATCTAAAGATGAATAAAAAGCAAACTAGGCAATCGAATACTTTTCTTCCCACCAAGGATGATAAGCATGCAGGTTGGGAGTGGGAGAATGTGTGAAAATTAATCTAGATCCTCTGGAAGAAAACTTTCTAAAGCATCACAAGAAGCAAAGAGTGTAGAAAAGAATGCTGCAGTCAGCAGATCTAGACCTAGGCCTGAGCAGATCACCTGTGATCTATACACTGTTTACTTAACACTGTAACTGAATTCTTATGTTCATGAAAGATCTGTGACAAGATGAGCCACTCCACCTACCTGTGTAGCAATCTAGGACAAGGCTCTTCCTTCTCATAGACCACAGTTCAATGCATGATAGTATTTTTCACATTTTATATCTTTTTATTTGTATAATGGAGAGGGTAAAGCACTCCTGGTTATTCCAGCTTTGTGAGAAGCTAAGTTTTTTCTACTGGACTTTTACGTCCTTGTACAAAGGCCACCACTGATTAGTGCTAGGTCGTTGGGCAGGTAATTATGAGTGTGGCTTTGCAATCTAGAGTGAATCTTTGTGAAGAACTACTTATAGCTAAGTAATTATCTTTGACTTATTACTTTAAATAAGAAAGACAGCCACACAAGTTTTGACATCTTTCTTCAATACCTTTGCTGTGGAGTAATAGATGCCTGCTTATTTGTAGGAACAAGGCAGCTTATCCTGTTTATCAGTGAGTAATACATAACTCACAGGCAAGTTTGGAAAACAAACAGAAACATTAAAGGGGACGGAGAGACTTTTGATAAAAATTATTGCAAAAGGGTCAAGTTTGAGAGCAGAGGCTGGAAGGTAAACTGCTCAGGGTTTATTGGTGAGGGACACAGTGGAGCTGTAAAGAGGATGAGAAAGCAAAGGTGGAGAAATTCTTACTGTCATGGGGCTCCTTCACAGGTTACAATTTTGAAGCACTTGTTAGTTTTTATATATGTAGTTTTTTTTTGATTCTTTATCAACATCTATCTGGCTGATAGTTAGGGGGATATTAATCTATTAGTGATTAATTTTGCCAGTTATTTCCTTAACTAGTGAATAAAGGAACATTAATGACATGACAAAGAATATGTTTCCTTATTAGTAAATATCAATATTAATAAATTCTATCACAATTTTAGCAAGATTTAAAGATATAAAGGCAATATTAGTCAATTTTATTTTATTTCTTTGTACTATGAACAAATAAAATAGAGATAAATACAAATAATGTTATGATGAAGAATGGAAATTGAAAGATAAATTTGATAAGAGATGTATAAGATCTGTACATTAAAAGACATAATAAATGCCAAGTTGGGGACAAATACATTGTGGCTATGAATTAAGAATCTAATGTTATCAATAATATAAGTTATTGTTGCATACATTCAAAACAATATCCATAAAAACCCCAGCAGGCATATTTATAGAAATAGCAAATCAAAGTCTAAAATGTATATGAAAACACAGAGAACTTAGGATAGCTACATAAGTTTGAAAAGAAGAACGGAGTTGGAAGACTGATTCTATAAGACTTTCTGACATGATACAGTGGTGGGGTTATTCAAGACAATGTTGTTGGTATCAATAAACAGAGTAATAAAACTAAATAAAAGTTTCAGAAACACCTCCATCCAGGGCCAACTAATTCTTGGAAAAGTGACCACCACAATTCAAAGGAGAAAAGTGCATAAAACAATTCTCTTAAGAAAATAATTAGTTACCAGACAGTTGTGAGCTGCCATGTAGGTGCTGGGAATTAAACACGGATCTCCTAGAAGAGGATCCAGTGCTCTTAACCACTGAATCTCTCTAGCCCCATACAAATTGCCTTTTTAATCACATCAAGACTAGATAATACTAAAGTTACATTATTTTTGTTTCTCTTAGGTTTGTAAGAAGCATCCATTCCAATTTTTCTGGACTCACTTACAAAACAGAATGTGCTACTTACCAAAGATAGAAAAGATAATTCTTATATTTGTTATTAATAATTTCAGTCTTCTAGTTAACATACCTTGGTTTGTAGGGAAAACTAGAAAAGACATGGAAATCTACTTCCAAGAAGACGGTAATCTCTGGATTTTTATTCTTAAGCTTCTGTCCATAATCAAGACAGAAACAATCCTGGGTGCTCTGGGTAGCCAATGGCCATCTCACATGTGATCTCATTCTTCCAATTAACTGTTCAGAGGTCTTAATAGATCTCTCTGCCAAGGGTAAACATCAACCATGCAACATTTCTCTTCTGAAACTTTCTCTTCAGTTCCCATGTCCTTCTTGGTCACACTGGCAACCCTATGTCCTATGTTCAGGCCCTTTGTTGCCACTTGAGTTTTCTAGGCATTCTGGGAGTTCCCCTGCCACTCATTCATCTTTATTGTATCAGGTGCCCTAGAGATCTCTCCCCTCAAAGTTGGCTTGAATGTGTGATCTCTTTAAGTGTTGTTTTTCTTTTTGGTGATAAGTGGTCAATGGCTTTCTGGAAGTACAATTGAACATGCTAGTTAACCACAAGCCTGATCACTGCAGGTATGACACTTGAGTGGTTGACACTACTATCCACTAGTTTTTCATCTATGTGAACTTTGTATGTAGTGGGGTTGTGTTCTGTTCCATTGTAAATAATTGTCCTGCCTACTGGTTTAATAAAAATGCTAACTGGCTGAAGGCAGACAGGAAGTGTGGACGTGGCTACCATACTAGGAAAACTCTGGGAATAGGAAGAACAAAGCAGAGTTGCCAAAGAAAGCTGGATGAGTCACCAGCAGAAGCAGAAATGCTGCTATAAGATAAGGTACCGAGTTACATGGCAGAACAGGGTAAGAACCATAGCAAATTAGATGCCTGGGCCCCAGGTCAATCAGCAAGCAGTGTATAATTAATATAAGTGTCTGTCTGGTCCTGCGGGACTGTGGGTCTTTGGGTCCATGGGGCCAGGCCAGAAACCTAATACAACATTTATGTTCCGGAACATGTAAAAAAAATTGAATGGATATTTAATGGATGGGAGAGAAAAGAATTGATGATGATGGAAAGAGACTGGCCTCTGATATTCTTTTCTTAAGGACCACATTCCTCAGCTAGTAGTTGAGCCTCAGAAATTACTCAAGATAGATTTATATAGCTAAGCCAGGAGAGAAGGCACCTGCTAAGGTTCTAAGAACTGATCGCATCTTCCCATGTGTCAGTCTTCGATAGCAATGACAAACAAAATAAGTGAAATGATAAACTTGAAGAAAAATGTATTTGTTCCATGGTTTCAGGAGATGTAGTTCATGATTCCCCTGTTTTGGGGCCTGTGTAAAGCAGAACATCACGGTAGCAAAGCCATTGTAGGACAAAGCTGCTCACCTCATGGTGGTTTGGAAGCCAACAGATAGACAGGGAGAGGCCAGGGTCTCAATAAGCAAATTCCCACAGTGACCTAACTTCCTCCGCCTCTACCTTAGCTCCTAAAAGTTTTTTTATTACCTCTCAATAGAACCGTTATCTGGGAACCAAGTCCTTAAATTATATCCTTATGAGACATTTAAGGTCAAAATAAAAAATCACAAATAACATGATTCCTTATTTTTATTTATCTTGGCTTTCTCTTTCTCTGTGAGAATGTGAGTGTGTACATGTGTGTTTGTATTGGCATCTGCATGTGTGTGCTTGTTCATAAAGAGGCCAGAGATTGAGAGTAGCCTCCTGGTATAGTTCCTCAGAAACTGCCCACCTTGCTTGATAAAGCAAAGTCTTGTAACTGGATCCTGGGGCTCCCTGATTGAGCTAGGATGGCTGGGTTCGGTCAAGTGTGTGTCCCAGCATCTGGCTTTTTTATAAGTGGGTGCTGGAGACTGAACTCATGTCTTTACCCTTGTGCAGCAAGTACTTTAATGTTCTGAAGTTATTTCCCAAGCCCCAGTTTTCAGTTCTAAAATTCCACCTTTATATACTATAACTTCCGGTAATTATGACTTTAGGGCATTACATAGTCTAGACAAATAGTCAGGAAATAACTGTGCCCATATATAAAACTTACCACTCATCTTTGTTGCACAAGAATTACTGACCACCCAGTTACATTCCTCTGGATAGTCACCTAGGATATCCTTCCAGTTCTTTGTATTATCTCCCTGGTCTCATGCAGGGCAAATAATGAGACAGGCTTATTCTACAAAGATGGCAAGTCCATCTATCTGGTGTGAGACTTAGACTCAGGGATTTCCCAATGCTTGTTTGAAACTCTCTGTGAATGTGTGTTGCACTTATGTAGTGTGTGCATGTGTTCACATGTGAATGTGCATATGTGTGTGGAAGCCAGAGGCTGGCTTTGGGTTTCCTCCTTGATGCTCTCCACTTTTATATGTTAGAAACTTTTCATGTGACTTTCAGGGGTGTGTGTGGGCACACATGTGTGTGCATGTGTGGGTACACATGTGCCTGTATGTATGTATATATGGAAGCCATAGGTTAACATTAGGAATTTTTCTCCATTACTCTTCCATCTTATGCATTGATTCAGGCTCTCTCAATGAAGCCTAGGATTTGCCAATCTCTGTTCTCATTAGACAGCTTGCTCTGGGGAAACTATTGCAAGGCTGGGCTCATAGACAGGCTGGCATACCTACTAGAACCTTCTAGAATTTACATATATTCCAGGGATTAGAATTCTCCTCACAGTTGTGTGGCAAGTACCTTGGTTGCTGGCTTAGTTATTTCCCAGTCCTCAGACACCTTTACTTTTGGGGACAGGTTCTGTCCCTTAGCCTAAAGCTCATCAATTAGACTAGGCTAGCTGCTCACTGAGTTCCAGGAATTTGCCGTCCTTGTTCCTCTGGGATTTGGGCTCTAGGCCCACATGACCAACCTGTCCCTTTCTTGGCTCCTGGGAATCAGATCTCATGTCCTCATTGCTGTGCAGGAGGCATTTTACCCACTGAGATGTGTCCCAGCTCCCAAGGCAGAAGCTACTTAAGAACTGCACTGCTCCTGGGAACCTCATCTCCATTTGCCTCGTTATTCTCTTTTATATCCTTCTTATTATTCTCATTTATTGGATCCGGCTGGCTTCTCAGTTCTCTAGTTTCCCCGCCCTTCCACTAGGGCCTACTTTTCATATTGGATGCATTTACTCTGGGTTTTTTCCCTTGCTAAGTCCTCTTTAAGTGATTTAATTTTATTGTATTGTCAGGAGACATGAACTAGCACCAACTTCTTTCTCACCTACTGCTTTCTTCACTTGTGTTCTGCTACACTCCAGAAAACAAGAAATGTCAGAATCATCCATGCCAAAGCTAGATCCAGAGTTGGCGATGCCAAGTCTTCAGCAGCTTTCTGTTTTACCACCAGATTTCTCCAGAGGAAATGTAAAGTATCCTGTGTGAAGAACTGTCTAGGTCATAAGTACTTTTGCAAATAGCCCGATGGCATTTTCAAGTATTTTTGCAACATCTCTCCCAAGTAATTGGTTTGCAAATGCCTTTAAGTCACTGGTTGATTTCTTCAAGTTAAATCTTTACTGTTGGCTAACAGCTAATGGCAGAGGTGGGCACACACAGCCAATGGCAGAGGTGGGCACACACAGCCAATGGCAGAGGTGGGCACACACAGCCAATGG
Source organism: Sigmodon hispidus (assembly GCA_004025045.1). Taxonomy (NCBI): domain Eukaryota; kingdom Metazoa; phylum Chordata; class Mammalia; order Rodentia; family Cricetidae; genus Sigmodon; species Sigmodon hispidus. Next base: position 53,379 of record PVIH01005232.1, read on the forward strand.
CAGAGGTGGGCACACACAGCCAATGGCAGAGGTGGGAACTGAAGCACAAATGAGATAGAAGTGAAACAGGCATGGAAACCTACTTCAGGTTTCCTAGGTTTCCTGATATCCTAGGTCAGGGATGCCTCCTCAGTGAAATCTCCATGCAGAGAAAGTGGTTAAAACTGTGGGATTCTGGCTTCCAGGCTGTGTCAGGGAGCCAGACTCTGCTTTTATATATTATTCTGTCACTCTGCAATTATGATTTCTCCTAAGATTTATTTTATGACCCCAAATTATTCTTAAAGCCTTTGCTCTAGGGCAAGGTTTTTTTTTTTTTAAACTTTATTTATTTATCTATTTGCCTTGGTGTTTGCCTGGAACTGGAACTACAGACAGTTGTGAGCTGCCATGTGGGTGCTGGGAATCGAACCCGGGTCCTCTGGAAGAGCAGACGGTGCTCTTAACCACTGAGCCATCTCTTCAGCCCCCAGGGCAAGGTTTAAAAAAGGACCTTGTATAGAATATAGATTTATTTTTAATATTGTGGTCATTTCTATAATATCTGTGGTACATGGACTAGTGAACTCAATCATTTGATTTATTTCAGCATCTTTCTGCGGAGAATAGAAAGAGAGAGAAACTTAAGGGGATGTAGGAAAGGCTACAAGCCCCTTGCTCTGGGAATTTGATTTAAATATCTGGTTGGCTGAGAGTCAAGAACTGCAAGACCAGTGACAGAATGAAAACTATTGTGACAATTGTCTGCAGAGACAATATTTGTTTTCCTAAGAGATATCTAAAACAAGTGTTAGAACATCCAATGAACCATGCATAGGGCTCCAATGTATGTGACATTTGATGCTGTCATTATCCTTGTAGTTTGAATGTGAAATGTCTCCCAAGAAACTCATGTATTTAATGGTCCCCTGCTGGTGGCATTGACTTGGAGGACTGAGGAACTTTAAGAAGCCTTGGTGGAGAAAGTAGGTCATTGAGGTGAAGGAGTAAACTGGAAGTTTTATATCCAGCTCTACTTCCTGCCTCCTGTTCCATCGCAACCTAAGAAAGCTGTGCACCCCTGCCATCATGGAGCTTCCTGCTACCAGCATTTCCTTCCAGGGCTGACTGTATCCCCAAAAACTGTGAGACAAACCCTTCCTGCTGTAGGTTGCTTCATGTCAAGTAGTTGATTACAATAACAGGAAAAGGAATAAAGGAAAGAGTCAATCCCGATTGTGTGACATGAACTGACTAGTTACCAAATATGATGTATTACTTTAAAAAGAAAAATGCATTAAAAAACACCAAGAAGTATGATTTGAGCAAGAAAAGCTCAAAATGAGGGCATCTATCTACGTGGGCAAGTGTTGGGGGCAATACAAAAAGCTGAGGGAGAAAAGAAACCTTGAACAATTCAGATGTTGGATGCTGGGCATTTGTTCTTTTTATAATGCGCCATTATGTTAGAGAAACTCTTCTGATTCCCATAATTCTATGGGGGCAGAGACTATTATCAACCATTTTGGATATTAAAAAACTGAAGAAGAGAGCAGTTAGGAAAGAGACCTATGCCAACAAATTAATAAATGGCAGAGGTATAGTGACAGCATCAGTACCCATCCTCTCACAGATTGTGTTTCTTACAGAGATAATGTCACCAGATCTATCCCGTTTGACATCAATCAGGCAGGACTGAATCAAGATGTTCTGTTGTCCAGTGTAGCATTCAAATCTAGTTCCCGAGTCTCCAAAGCATGTGTCTGCTTTTGTTTGTGGTCTGCTAGAGGCTGATGAGTCTTGAAGTTGCATCTCTCAAAAAGGAAAGATGCTTATCAGGATAGCAACATTGGGGCCCTTGGCTGGAGAAACATCTGACTATGGGGCTGGGGATTCCATGAGTCATAACTGCACTGTGAACTGAAGCCTGCAGGGTTTGGGTGGATGGTGAGTTTCCATCATGTGAAAGGTATAATAATAGCCATCACGTTTTCAAAATACTCAGGTAGACTCAGATGGCTTCTCAAAGATAGAAATGTACGGACAGCCAAACGTTGTGCTCAGGTTTTATTTTAGCCTCTGCTTCCCTGCTTGTGGCATTGCACCCTGTAGTAGTGAATAAAAAAAAAGATGTTTCTCCCTCTCCTTCACAGAGCAGGAATTTGCAGTTTAATTTTGGAAACACTTAGGAGGGTGGAATCCAATAAAATATTTTGTTTACCTTTTAGATTCTCTGCTTTTCTTTCCAGGAATGAAGCCTATTGCTTACTGAATTGTAGACAAAATATCATGAATCCTGAGGCAGCTTTAACTTTTTGGGATACAGTGAATGCATTTGTTCTCAAGAGGATAGAGCGCAGCTATCGGGGCTCTAGTTTGGAACAGATTTTTAATTAAAGTATCATGGTCAACACTGCCTTGAATTGAATTTTCAGTTAGAAACTTTATACATAAATAAGCAGGGAACAAACCTTACTAAAAATACACTCAGCCCTGATGTGCTATGGAAGTCTAACTGTAAATCCTTCCTTCCTCCTGGATGTTGATCTTCTAGGCAAGGTTTCATACAATTTATTCAAATGGACACTTAGACACCAATAGCAGGTGCTACTATTAATTACATTGGGTCAATAAACATGAACTAGGCAACTAGTATGAACAATTACCTTAAGTTGTGGGCAAAATTCTCTTTTCCAGAAAGGAAAGGGAATCTATATAGAAACTAAAAGCAAAGTGTAGTATCAGGTCAAGGGTCAAACAAGAAGCATTGGGGAGCTCTGGCATGCAGTGCATCAAACAGATGCTTAGAAGCAGAAGGGTTAGCGAGATGTACACTGAGTAGGACATAAAGGAGAGCTTAGGCGTTACTCTATAGATGTAGGGTATTCCACAAATTCTGTATGTCAAATGCAAAGTTAGTAGCCTGGGATGCTCTGGGTGACAGTGGATCTATTATAGGTGGAACCTCCCTGAAGGTCATTTCAGACTGATCTTTGAAGGAAGTATTAGGGTCTCACCCCTCCCCCCCACCCTCTCCTTGCTTTCCAGACATTAAACTGCCTATCAATCCTCTTACCTTGCTTCCTGTCATGTGTTCTGTCTCATCATTGTCTCCCAACAACAAAGGCAACAGAGTATGAACCGAGATGTCTGAAATCATGACTTGCAATAAGCTTGTCTGTGCTGACAGCTGTTTTTATCAGACATTTTGGCTCAGTGACAGAAAACTGATTAACGTGTTGGTTTTTCTAGTTGCCTATCTGTTACTGTGACCAAAAGCAACATATGGGAAGAACAGGTTTAATTTGTCTTTTAGGTCACAGTCTACAACTGGGGGAGATAAAGCAGGGACTGAAGCATAAACTTGAAGAAAAACCATGTTGGAATACTTTTTGCTGGCTTCCCCCAAGACTTATGCTTAGCTATTTTTCAACTCCTTGCTTAGCGATAGTGCCGCCCATAGTGGGCTGAGCCTTCTCACTTCAATTAACAATCAAGGCAATCCCCACAAACATGCCACAGGCCAATGGGATCTGGGCAGTCCCTCCAGGAGGACTTCCTTCTCAGGTAACTCTACGCTGTGTGGACAGTTAAAGCTGACTAGGACACATATGAACTAAACTTACTAAAATATCTATTCTCTATGCTTAGATTATCTTCTTTCTTATCCTTTTTTTTAAACATTATAAGATCCTTTTATTTTAATCAATTGCAAATAATGTTAGAGAATATTGATTTTAAAAAAACACAATTTTAACTTAGGAAATTTCAAAGTAGGCATCAGTATGGAGTTGTCAATCTTGTTTGATTAGGTCCAAAAAACAAGTACTCCCTTTTCAAAAGTACTATTTTTTTTTTCATTGGAAAGTTTGTAAACATACCCACCACTGTTCTCCCTCCTTTCCCAGTCTCCCCATCTCATCCCTCATCGACTCCTCAGAGAGGGTAAGGAATCCCAGGGTGCATCAATTTCATCTGGCATATCCAGTTGAAGTAGGACCAAGCCCCTCCCCCCAGTATCAAGGCTGAGCAAAGTGTTCCTCTGTAGGTAATGGACTCCGAGAAGCCAGTTCATGCACTAGGAATAAATTCTGGTCCCACTGCCAGAGGCCCCATAAACTGTTCATGTCATTCATCTGTCACCCATATCCAGAGGACCTAGTTCAGTCCTATGCAGGTTCCCCAGCTGAGACAAGGACTCTTGGCTGTAAGATAATTGCAAATTATAAACTAAAGCCCACTAAGGCATATTTTAAGTTTTTTTTTTTTGTTGTTGTTGTTGTTTGGTTCGTTTTTTTTCTAGCAAGAAGAGGAAAATAAGCTGGTCACCTTATTGCAGCCTGCTGTTGATCAGGCTTCCAAAACTCCCAAAGGCCCCAGGGATTTAAAGGGCCTGTCTTTAGGCTGTTAGTTACAGCCCCTGGCTCCACCCTCTGCCTGTTTATTTGTAGCTTGCCTATATTCCTTGTAAATTCCTGCAGTGGCTTCACAGAGCATGGATAATCTAATCTCATGAAAACGGGCAAGTCTAGGGCTTTTCTATTACTTTTGGAAGGAGAGAAAATGTTGCTTCTTTTCGGGATGGGAGTTGAAATTAACCAAACATTTTATTTCTCAACTCATTTCTTATTTCATTCCATTCCATGCATGCTTTTCAACTCTGTGACCTCTACAAAGTAGACAGGCAAAGTAAGCAAGGCAGAAGAATGGTTTTGCAACTGATGTAAAACTTGCTGAGAAGATCTGTTGAGAACTTAGTTGTATTAATGCAGTGTTCTCTTACAAAGGCCCCAGCCTGGATCGCAGAGAAGTAAGAAAATTCACTCAGAGATAGTATTTTCAGATTTTATGTTGAAGGCAGCAAAAACAGTGAGTTCTTCTAAGTACATTGGTGCATGCAAGCCCAGGCATACTACTACTTGAGGAAGAAAAAAATCTAGTTATTTCTACTTTTATAACCCCGCACCTGTATTTTGCATGACAGCGTTTGCAGGCATTAATCATTAACTTGAAGAATTTGGTCAGGATCAGCTAGACTTGTGTGAACCAGCTTCCACAAAATCATTTAGTCTATTTCAGATTGTATGATACTAAATTGCTTATGCAGAATGGCTCAGAATAAAGCCAAATACAGGACGGCTTGAGGAGATCTTGTCAGACTTTAATCACTGCAGATTAAATGTTTCCACGCTTGGAAACATTAAATGTTGCCCTGCTGGTTGGGTGTAGACAGGTAAATGTTTTTAGATTACTTGTGGTTGAAGGGTTGCTGGGACTCAGTTCTCAGTAAATGGAAATTCAAATTTGTGGGGCCAGCATTGCCCTACTGGGAGGGAGGCCCTGACAGATACCGTCAACAGGTATGTGTGTGTAAAGGCTCAAAGCTGCTATGGGAATATCCCTGCATGTTTACCTACAGAATTTTACTTGGCACAGCTCGTCAGTAAGGATTTTGGGCCAAGGTGCTATGCATGTTTTTTGGATGGCATAGCTTGGATATATAGATTTTTCTCTTTCGTAGTACTTGGTAAGAGGATATGACATTAGAAAGAAATTTAGAAGCCACATCTTAGACGTGTATTGAAGTATTTATGATTGATAAGGTGTTAAACCAACCACAGATTGATGGTATTTTTACAAGTAAATTCTTTAGAAACACAATTTGACTATGTGGTGGGTTTCACTTCTGCAGAGCGAATGAGTCATGGGCAAGTTCGGGAGGAAGCACTGTCATCTAATGCTCCTGTGCTAACAGTGGACTTGTTACTCTGACCGGGAGGCAAACATAGGCAAATCTGAAGAAAGGCTGAGGTCTGTGTTGCATATCACAGAGGTGATGAACACAGCAGATTCTTCTCCAACTTTTCAGCCTGGGAGTCAAGGTCATCAAATGAAATGAAGAGCGGATCCCAGGGAAAGATGTGGCTGTGCAAGTCACAGAGACACACCACATATGGTATTTGCCTACATGGAGGGCTTGCTTTGTACAGTATTTGCACAAAAGTTTCTTCCTCCTCAGAGGCTCAAAGACCATGGATTTCATAAATTCCAGGTAGCCATCTGCCCTAGAGGAGATGTGAGTCTAAGTATTTCCTTCAGTCCAGGGTTCTTTGTTCCAGGACTGGGAGCAGAATGGGAGTACAAATGGGAGTGTACATACATTTGTGAACCCAAATGGGAAAAACTGATCACTTTATATTTTAACGACTTCTACTAAAATGTAACTTTTCTTTGCAGCGTTACACACCATAAGGGAACTAACAGTATTTGTATCCTTTTATTAATAGAGATAATACTTCCTGTTATATTTCAGTAGGTGCAGAACCCTGGAACCTCTCCTTCAACTTATTATGCTTCCAAATCTCAGAATCTAACAGATCAGCCAGCTCATTTTATATCTGGTGCAGTAATAACAACACACAGATTATATTTTCTACTATTGTGACAACTGCATTTCAATAGTCTTTTCCCATATAATTTTAATATTATCAACTATATACCTACAGGATATATTTATTTTGTTATCTTATGTTTTTCAAGCATCTGTGCTTTACCTGTATATATTCAAATTAAAAGCTCTTATCTGTGAACCAAAATTACATTTGTAATATAATTACAAAATTACATTAAGGTGTTTATTGATTTAAACAAAATCTTGATTTTAGAGGAAGGGAGACAGGGATAGGGTTTCTCTCTGTAAATCTGTCTCTGTTGGAACTTGGAACCAGGCTGGCCTCAAACTCAGAGATCTGCTTGCTTCTGCCTCCAAAGTGATGGGATTAAAGGTGTGCACCACCACTGCCTGGCTTAAGTTGTTTTTTAAAGATAGCATCAGATTTATAAAATTGTCAAGGTGGAATAGTGATTTCACTGAGCTCTATCTGTGAGTAACGCCCATTGTTAGTAAGGCATATTTGTTACAGATAATGTTCCACTACTGACAGGCTGATTGATGCTGATTGGTTTGTGTTTAAGGTCTCCTTAGTTTTTTCCTAGTGGTTTTAGGATTTAGTTCTGGACACCACATTCCTTTTACTCATTGTGTTTTTCAGACTCTTCTTGGCTAGGAACTCTTCCTTTAACTTAATTTATATAAAGTTTGTGTATTTGCTGCTATTCTACTACTATACTAAAACACCGTGACCAGGACAACTTAATTGTCTGTAAATGCTAATTCTAAGCCATGAACAGGAGATGACTCATCCTTTAAGTCATAGAAACATGGCTGAGAAGTACCAAAGGTTAGAAAGCAGGCACCTACAATGTACACTAACCAACTCCAGGCAGAAACTCTGAATGGCAGAATGTGCATTTATTGCCCCTAACAATTTCCCTTATTTGTATAGCTATTTGATTTCCTTCTCCCTTTATAACTGCCTACTTCCAGTCCTCCATGCCTTTGAGAGTTGTGGGGTTAATGGCAAAGGAGGCACAGAGAAAGTTGGTGGCAGGCAAGAGAAAAGTAATGGAGCTCAAGGCAAACTTTAACAGTGATGCTGGGGATGCATCTCAGTGCTAGACCACTTCCCTGCAGAGGCACAAGAAAAGGTGCAGGTATTATTTTCCTCCAGTCTGGGTCCTGTTTACGTCTCTTTATAGTACATTTCATTCCTTTTCTTTCTCCTGGTCTGTTAGCACACAGGAGGACCAAAGAATCTTCCTGTCCATCCTTGCTCCCAGTGAACAGCCACACCTCAGAGACTGTTTCTTGAGGAAATTGCAAAGATGGGATATGTTGTGTCAGAACACTCTTTGTGTGGACCAGAAATTGGTGATAACTGCTCCCTTCTTCGCTATTTGAAATGCCTATAACTTGTCAGGAGAAATCAGCAGCACGCCTGAGTATCGAGTAGCCAGAACAAGGGTGCTTCATCTGGATAAGGCTTCTTGTGCAGGGCCCATCTTACATGTCTTAGTGGATATTTGATGAATGTTTGAAAAAAAAACAGAGAAAGTCCCCTCTAAAGCTTCCAGATAATTCCCACATCCCTTTCCTAAAAGAGCATACAAGGCTCTTTTTCCTCTCTAATCTCCGTCTCACGTATCAGGCTTTTACTTCTTGAATTATCCCAAGCAAGTATCTGCCAACTATGTATTGCTTAATTGAGTGGTGCACCAATCTTTAAGGAATTCAGTTTAAGACAGAGAACACATTTGGCAAAGACTGGCTTTGCTCAGCAGGTATGAGCTTCTAATTTTTGTTTTGTTTTAGTTTGATTTGGCTTTTAATATGAATTTGAATTATTTTGAGCAGAGCCTGCATGCATACTTGTCCAACCACAATTCTCTCTCATGTCCTTAACTCTGTAGTTTCCTAAGTACCATGTGTGGTTTTCTGCTTTACTCATTTCTGTAATCTTCCTGCAGCCTTTTGAGCTTCCAACCCACTGTGTAAGATATTGGTTGTATCATCTTTGTAATTTAATGCCTGCGAGGTTACCAACTAAAATTCCAAATCATATGCCACAAATAAACTACCATCTTCTGTGATGGTAGTGCAATGAGGCTGAATATTTGGTTTGTTTTTTTCAGTGGCTTGTTTTCTCATCTATAATCTAGGTGCCTAGGATGTAAACCATCTACTTCCCAATTTGCCCTTATAATTCCTTTACTTCCTCTCTCCCTACCATGTGTATCTGCAATGGATCCTGCCACACAGTACAGGCTCAATATAGATGTTTGACTCATTGTCCTTGATGACTTTTATTACATAGATTTTATTGTTTAGAGAAATTTTAGCTTCATAGAAAACTGAGACATAGATATAGAGGATCCATAATTCCCTGTGACCATATATGCACAGCCTTTCTTACTATTAAAGTCATGCATTGGAGTGGTAAGCTTACACTGATTCATGGCTATCACTGGAAGACCCTGGAGCACAATGGAGTGATGGACATTCTGTGGGATTTAGCAAAGATACAATGTCATGTGTCCACCAAGGTTCCATTATATGGACTAGTCCTGTGGTGTTTAAAGTTCTCTATGCTCTGCCACATGTCTTCATAACCCAGCTCCTGGCCAAGCACTCATCTTTTTACTGTCTCCCCAGTTTGTTTTTCACAAACAACATAATAGATAGTTATAGTACTCAGCCTTTTACATTTGCACTTTTCAATTAGTGATCAATGTGCACGAAAGTTTCCTTTCTGTTTTTTTTATCTCATTTCTCTTAGTTTAATAACATATTTCTCCTCCTGCCACTACAAGTGCCACAATTCATTTACTCATTGGCTGGAAGGCAAGGTGTGGCAGTTAGGAATAAAATACTAACAATTTGTGAGCAGGGTTTTGCACAGATGTAAGTTTTTCAACTCACTTGGGTAATTTGTAAGGAGCAGTTGCTAGGTCATTAGGTAAGTGCATGCTTAGTTTTGTAGCTGTACCACTGTGCATCCCCATCATCAGTGGGGGAGAATTCCTGCTGCTCCAGGTCTCCATTAGTGATTGTGTTGTGGGTTCTGGGCATGTGTTGGTAACTCATTCTTGTTTCAGTTTCTGTAACATCTAGTGACAGATGTTGAAAATCTCATGTGCTCTCATCACATCTGTATATTATCTTTGGCAAGATGGCTTTTTAGTTCTCTTAATATTTTAAAATTCAGTCATTTAATCTTTGGTTGATATTTACAGATGACTATTTACAACGTATGTTTCAGGCCCTTATATTCTGTTCTATTGATTACTTATCTGTTCTCTTTCCTACAGTATACTGCCTTGAAAATGGCAGCTCTTGGGCCCTTGGTCAATCAGCATAAAATAAATATAAACTTCTGTGTGTTACTTTGGGATTGCTGGTCCAGATCTTGGGGCTAGTCTGGGCCAGAAACTTATTACTACAGCTTGTTGTTCCTGATTTTCTTTTTATATTTTCACAAACTCCTTTGATAGTTTGTTGTTATTCATCTTGGCTTTGGATGTCAGTAATGATTTATGAATACATTTGAACACATAACCCTCATTTTTCTGCCTTCTGAATTTGAGTGCAAGTGTAGATGATAGACTCCCAGTTTTTGCTGTTTGTTAACACAATTTACAATGTTAACATGCTTGAGAATATAAGAATTATTAAATGCCTTATGTAAACTCAAAAAAAAAAAAAAAGAAAGAGAAAATTGCAGCTCTCTGAACCAGTAAGTCTTGAAGTCTGGTAACGTTGATCCTTCTTCTCTTAAATGTTGTATTGGCTTCTCTGAGTCTTTTATCTCATCATGTAAATTTCAAATAAGTTTGATTGAGATTATATTAAATCAGTATATTAAATTAGTAGAATATATATCATAAACATACTATTCTAATGAATTAATATGCAATATTTCTCAATACATTTGGTCATTTTATTAGATGATTATATTTTTCCTTATATAGATATGTTTATACATTTTAATTTATATTTAAGTATTTCATTTTTGGGCTTTCATGATTTGCTGGGGCCCATTAACTCACAATCTACTGAAAAACAGTATCTCCTCTTGTTGATTAGACAGGATTTATTAGCATTGTTTCCCAGGTATGAAAATTAAGATTTAGAAATAGGTAAGTTCTCAGGAACTTCAGCTAGTAAATGTATTAGGTGTCTTTCTGTTGCTGTGATAAAGTAAGAGGATAATTTGGCTTGCAGTTAGAAAGAGTGGAGTCCATCCAGGAGGGGAAGGCGTGGCCACAGTAAGGAAAGTCATGATGTCAAGCACAGCAAGCTGACTGATCTCATATAGTAAGCAAAGCAAACAAGTAGGAGGTGAGTTTAGGCTGTGAAACTTCAAAGCTGGCCCTGGTGATGCACTTCCTCCAGAAAGGCTCCTCTTTCAAAAGGTTCCATGACCTGCTTGAACATTGCCACCAACTGGAGAGCAATTGTCCAAGCAAACAGACCAGTGTGTGTGTGGGGTCATGTTTCATATAAAGCAGCACATTTAGGAATAGTAGTTATGCTCATATAGCATTTACATTGTGTTAGGCACTATGCTAAGCAGTTAGAACTTAATGGCTAAGGCTGTGTTTATGGATAGAAAAGCAAAGATCTGAAAGGATTTACAATTTGTACAAGATAAACATGATTAACAAATGGCATGCCATGGAATCAAACTCTCTATGGTTTGGATACCGAATCTTAGGAATAATCTTTCTCCTGTGCTAACCCACAATCTTTAAGTTTGACATAGAATAATGGAAATGCTGGTTTCTTCCTTGGACTCTTGATGTTGTATGAGAGAGAATTAACTTCTTCTGGTTAAAACATCAGAGACTGCTAAGCAGGCTAATGACATCGGCCTAAATGATAACAAATGAAGCACCCACTTTTACTCCAATATGATGTGTGCTTTTTCTTTGTCAATATAGCATTGTTATTTAGGACTGAATAGTGTTAGTGCTGAAATAAGTAAATCTCAGCGGTTAACCTAATGGAGAGTATTTCTTATATATACACGCTGCTCCACCTACACTGTGGTCATGTGCCTCTCACCATGTGACTTCTTTAGCTTCCTTTGATGTAATCTGGCCTGCACATGAAGAGAAAATCCATAACAACACTTTTGTTTATCTCTGTTCATTCTGAGTAGGGACTAGGTATTTAATCTAGAATCTAAACATCTGGGAAACATCATTTATCCCTGTTGTCAAGGAGAGTAAACAGGTGTGGTAAGTATCTGCTCAGTCTCCACTAAGTATCTTTCTATTTATGGAAGCAAGAATGACAATGTATCTTGTATACAAAGTAAAGCTCTGCTTTGCTCAGAAGGCGGTGGATAAAATACTTGGCTTCCTTAAGGAACTCTGCATTTTAAACTACTTTTGCTTTGAAATTATGCTAGGATGAATTGAGTAGACCTATAAAGTTTCAGGAACATGCTGAGGAAAGGAGAAGATTCATTTCTGAGATTTCGGGAGGAATCATGACTGTTCTGTAACTTTGGAAAGTTAATGTAAAAGCCTGTATGCACACACATATATATCCAGAACTATCTCTAGCCAAATCTGGAGGGAAGTGGCATTGTTCACTGTTCTCTCCTTGGCTCATTGGACTCAGTGTCTCTGTAACTAGGGGTGGTAGCTGTTTCTGTTTTGCTCTGTTGGTGATTCCCAGATTGACTTGTCAGCCTCTCCATCTCTCTTCTGTGTTCCAGAAGATATAGAAATCCTCCAGCTGTAACGGGACAGAGATATGCAAAGAATAACGTTCTTCACTGGATGATTTTGGTGAACGCAGACAAATATTGCCTCATCTCTTCCTTCCTAGAACTCAAAAGGAAACATCAGATTCAGATTACCAACAGGCATCTGAACAATTTAGCCCTAGAATTTGTTCAGAATTGTTCATCAGATATGGCACTGCTTCCATGCACTCCACAGTGTGCTGTGGAGTGTTAATGCTGTTTTTCAGTAATGATCTTCACGGAGTTGATGGATAACTGCTGCCAGGATGCTTCTAAAAGTGTTTCGCTTAATTCAAAGACACATAATTATATCTTTGTTTTGTTTACAAGTTTTATAGCTGTAGATTTTTTATTTAGATCTATAACCTATTTTTAGTTATTTTTCATTTGTGGTAGGACATATGATATATATTCTATTATTATATTATATATACATATATATTATAGATACCTTCTTGATAAAGGTAGAAAGTAAACAATTGGAAAAAGGTGCTGGAATAATTCTTTATGTATAAACACATGTATGTATATAGATATACACATAAACATATATATACATATCAAATTATTCCAGCACCTTTTCCCTCCAACGACTCCATTTCCACCTTTATCAAGAAGCAGTAACTCAAGTATATGCTCATGAATTGATTTATTAAAACGTTATTAATATGTATTGATGTTTCTAAAAGATACTGTCTTTAAAGTTTTATTTTATAACTTTTTTTTTGGTTTGGTATCAGGACAATGCTGGAATTGTAGAATTATTTGAGAACCATTCTCTTCTTGATAATTTTGAAAGAGTTTGTGTGAAACTAATGCAATTTCTTGAATAAATTATCCTATGATGTATTTAGAAGTTGGAGTTTTCCAGTTTGGGATACCCAAATTACTCAGTATTTCTTTACAAAGATTTGATAGTATGTATGTACTTTGAAATAATTAGCCTGCTTCATTTGTGCTGTAGAAGTTATTGACAACGTTGTTCATGAAGTCCTTTCTTTTTCGGTTGGAATCTATAGGGACAACGACTTTCCCTTCCTCACAAGGATAATTTGTGCTTTCTTTTCTTCTTTTGTTTTCCTGGGTACTTTAACTAAGGTTTTATTATTGTTATTAGTATTACTATCAATCTCATCGGTCTTTTCAGGAAAAGAGCTTTAGGCCTATCAGTGTTGTATTTCAATTTTGCTTTAGTTCACATCTGCTCTAATCTCCCCCCTGTTTACTTTATCTTCATTTCTTTTTTTCTGTTCATAAGGTAGAAGCTGAGTTGACCATTCAAGAGCTTCCTCTTATCCTGCCTTAGGCATTTAGTACTGTAGGCGTTTATACCTCTCAATAGTTGTTTCACTGAAATTTTGTAATCATAGTTTTTATTTTCATTAAAATTACTACCTAGTTTCTCTTTGACTCTTGAACTAAGGAATACGATGATTTAGGTTCTAAACATTAGATTAGAACATGACATTTTTCATATTTTACTGATTTTGAATTTTTAGTTTATTTTCATTATGGTCATAAAGCATGCTGTTTTTGTTCTGTATTTTTCTAAAGTTATCAATACTTGTGCCTTATGATTTTGATATGGCCTATCTTGGTAAATTTGTAAATTTACCAAGATAGGCCATATCTTGGTAAATTTGTAAAGATAGGCCATATCTTGGTAAATGGACTTTAAAAAGAATGTATGTATTGTTAGAAACTGTTGTTAAGTGAGTTATTCATGTTCTTCTCTGAGACAATACTCCATGAACATTTTGGAAGCCTCAAACTGCAGAGTAAGGTAAGAAGTAAGGTATAGCCTCACAAATGCCTAATCTTTGGGTAAAAGGTGAAAAGCTTAAAGCTAATCAGTTCCCCCCAAACTGATAGATTCAACATTATGCAATAAAATATCTCAATTTGTTAGTAGTTTCTCCTTTTTCATCCAGATGTATCTATGGCGAGAGTTTAAATACCAGGTACTGTGCTTGGCAAATGTGTGTTGGATTAAAAATAAATTTTGTTTATAGATGCAAAAAAATCATGTTTTTGTGCAAGCAACAAAATTAGTACTATTAACTCTGGAGGAAAAAGTCACATTGAAAATGATTTCCATAAATGTAATAACCATCTTACTATATCCATAAGCTCATTACTAAAGATTTAAAAATGTATCAGCTTCGAAACTGGGGGGAGAAGCAAGGGAGTGTCCCTGCCTTTTTCAAGGTGTTATTCTCCAAGGAGTGTGTGACTAACGCAGAAGGTATGTGACTTTTGGGGCATCCCAGCAGGTCTGGTGAATGAGCAAATTCTTAGTGGCATTATGACATCACCAGGGGGCATGACTTGGGTCAAGAGCTTGGCAGGAGGCTTTAGGAACAGTAGAATCAACAGTGATCATGACTGGCAACCCAGCGTACTGGCCACCATAAAACCAAAGAGAGAACTGATTGTACTTCATGCACAGCGGCAGGTTTAACAGAAAATTAGACATGTTTATAGACCCAGATTTACAGCACGCCTTGTAAACACCTTATTACTTAGAATCCAGTCTGCTGTCCTAGAAACTAAGAATGTGACTTTGTTGAGCAGCAGGATTTGTTGACATAAATGTCTTGACTAAGTCTGCCATTGTGGTTAACCAAAACGCATTTACTCCTGGGAAAGGAAACACAGGCAAACAAAATGCCTCTTATACTACAATACAGTACGTTTCAAATGGACCAAACTTAATGCTGCTATGACATAAATATGCTTAATGTTTATGGAATTTTTTTGAAACCTTTTGCCATGTTGGGCTTACCATCCTGTGTATGTCTTACTGAATGGGAATGTGTTTTCAGAGTTACATGTGCTTAACAGCTTTGTCAGAAATATTCAGAAAACCTGCCATGAATACCGGAGCTAACCACGTAGTCAATAAAAGTGGGTCATGGTCTCCGACATTAATGTGGATAAATCAGTTCTGCACTCTGTAATAGCGACACACTGAAAAGGTTACCAACAATCAAAATTAGAGAACTAATGGAAAATAATGTTGAATAATTATTATGAAACCACATGAAAATATGTTCAAGGAAGGCAGAGTATCTGGCTGAAACCCACAAAGTTGAGAAAATTTCTAGGGAAGAATGAAAATTTAGACATACAGCCTAATGCTTAAAAATTTATTCTTTAACTATAGGTAAAGCTTCTGGTTTGGGAGGAGATTTGGGGGGCCCATAAACCAAAGCAGCTCATAATCATTTCTATACTTTCTGGCTTCTAGTCAATCCTTTGATAACCTCAAAAATGCATTTAGAGGTAAGTTTGCCAAACCAGATAAAAATGAGGGCTCATTATTACCTACTTTGAATATAAAGTAATCAACTACTCTCCCATGAAGATTATATTAATATGATCCACAAGAATTATGAATAAAAGGGTTTCTTCATAATGGCCAAAAAAAAGAAAGAGCAAACAAATATAGAGACATTGATTCACCAGATACCACAAACCAGGCCCTATAAATGACAAGGACCTGAAAATCTTTCTAATAGAACTGTGTGGCTGACTTCATGTGCCAAAGCAAAGGAAAATGACCACATGAAGCAATAAAAACAATTTCACAAGTTTATAATATGGTAGATGTGGTTCTGGAGTGGTGTATTCAACAATGATTGGGGAATTAGTTAAGATCCACAGGTCTCCCCAGGATCAATGCAGTTAAAGCCCACATTAATGGTGCAGAAGAGTCTAAATGAGCCATTTGATGCTTTCAGTCAGTATAGGAATTACTGTTTCTAGTTCTGGGGGCACAAATGCATTGGGAGTGGGATAAACTAAAGTAACTCCCAAACAGAACAATCACAATGAAGCAATAGATTCACACATCCTCATATTAGGAGGAAACTGAAGGACCAGTCAAGGATGATGAGTTTTTAGGAAAATGTTTTCAGAGGAATATGATCATTGATTCAAACACTTACATAGAACAGGACATAGTCTGGTTAGTTTTTAGTATCAACAAAGAGAGTTTACAAAGAAATCATTAAAATATAAAAAAATGAACTTTCCAAGTAAATGGTTTAGCGTCCCTTCATAAAAATGGGCAGCATGGGCAATGCTGAAAAGCTGATCAACCCACCACCATGATGACTGATCATTATGGATGGGACTGAAGGACGTCAGAAAGGAAGCTGGATTATCTGGAGTCATTTTCGGATGTCCCAGAGGGATCTTTGACTCTTCTGAAGAAACGGGCAGTGTGATGTGTGAGGATCATAGCTCCTACCTCAACCACGGCAGCCTCAACTGATTTTATTTTACACTTGTTGTTCTATAAAATATTTGACTAGATAAATAGACTCTTCAAATATTGCAAACCAATAAAGAATATGATTTCTGAAGTCAATTTTGATGCCATTGTCTGTTTCAGACCATACAGAGGAATATGGTCTTTAAAGCGTCACCATCATGTTGTTATGAGGCTGGAGTAGGGCTGGTTAATGAAATGCTGAGGCTCAGAAGATTTATCCTATCATCTGAAAAGAAAACTAAACAAGAGAGTAACTACCAAGCCTCTGATCTGGATAAGACAGATTCACTAGCAGGGAGATTGGGAAGCCAGTATCTAAATCAATTGATCAAAAAAGATAGCAAGCCCAGAAAAAAGAAGCTGTAGACGTGATGTCTGAGACACTAGAATGATTTCTAGAAGCAGATGTTGCTTATAGTTAATTCTGAAAGAGGAAACACCCCTGGCCACCAACGACCTTCTAAATTACAGTGTTTTTTAAAAAATGAGATTTCATTTTCCGTGTAAACGTTCACTGTATGAGTTACTTGCAGAAAACCGAAACCTCTGTGGACCAAGACGGTTCACTTCAGTTTTTAGGTGTCTTAACGTGCTGTGGACTCTGGGGCTGTTCCAGAAACAGAGTGCATTCTTCTTTAGTCAGAAAAGTAGTTGATAATTTCACAGTGTTTTCCCAGACATGATCTCACTTTCGCCTCTTGACAGTGACTAACAATGATACGAGGACATTCATTTTCATTTTATTTCCCAGATGAGAGAACCAAAGATTAGAAACATTTAGTGATGAGCTCAAATCACACAGCATCTCAGTGGAGGGACTGGGGTGAGGTTCTCCAATTTCAAACTCCTTTGCAATGTCCTCAGTACGTGCTTCCTTCATCTGAGAGGCTGTGATGGAGTTCAGAGTTTCCTGAACTACTGGTCTCTTAGTCAGGTTTCCTTGGTGTCTGACAGCCAGCCATCTGCATTTTGACACAGCCAAAGCTTTGACTATATCAGTGAACAAAAATCTCCCGTGTAGATTGAAACTGAAATGTCTTTACATTAACAACCAACAGTCATCTGGAAATACACATGTCATTAAAAAATTATCTTAATCCAGTGACTCAGCAAACTGTGCTGCCATAGCTTGTGGTAATTGCTTTTTGTTTTTGTTCTCGGAAGTATCTATGGTGAGAGAAGCATGCAGAGCAATGCCAGGCTTTGGGTGCCATCGTTTTTTATTACCTCTTTTTCTGCTTGAGAATGTCAGCCCTCCTCTTCTGTCCTGAGTGCCTGATAAGTGAACTTGTCTTGACAAAATACCCTGAATTCTGCTTTACTGTTTGTATATATTGTATACAATTATTGTACCTATTGTATATGGTTTTCATATGTTAGTTACAACCTTTTTTTAATTTTGACACAAAAGGGGATGTGTGGTGATGTATTTTACATTTAATAAAATCAATAAAAAGAATTCTATTTCTAACAACAAAAGCAAAGGGGCCAATAGGAAACAAGGCAGGCTTGCTCTAAAGGGTCCTCCTAAAGTGGATGAATTCTCTTCTTACTTTCTGCTTGTGTGTTTGTGTGTGCAGGTGTGTGCGTGCATGTGTGTGTGTGAATGTGTGTATGTGTGCACGCAGAGAGGCTAGAGTACAACTTCTGGCATCATTCCTTAGACCTGTCCACTCTTTTTTCCTTTGCTCTTATTTTTTTTTTCTTGAGGTATATCTTCTCACTGACCTTGAGTTTACCATGTAGGTTTGGTCAGCTTCAGATAGGAAGAATCTTATATCAAAGACTGAAGATCAACAACAAAGTCAATAGTGTTATTAAAAAAAAACCTGAAGAAAACAGGAATAAAGGCCTAAGCCTTTAGCTAATTGGATGTTTAATTAATAGCCAACACTCTCACAATATAGTTGTATACTTGAAAATTTTAATGAGACCAATGAATAAAAAAACCTTGTTTTTAAATTGCTTATAACTTGTCAGATATTTGAAAATTAATATTTGAGAATTAATCATTGTTTTAAAATTAATAAAAATAATTTATTATAATTTATCTTTCCTCTTTTAAATTGTTCTCTCAGGTATGATGATTAGAACTAGGCAAAATGTAATTAAATGCACATGAGAACTTTTGAGCTACAATAATTTTGAATGCATACTAATGACATCTATGAACATTTTGTCTTTATAGTTAGCTCTTAACAGTGGGGACAGAGATCGATATATGAACCACATAAAAAATTTTCTAATTCACATTAATAAGGTATTCTGATTTTAAAATGAAAGGAGATAGTGCAAAGATAAAATAAAGCAAAATAACCTCGTATTAAAATCACAGAAGACTTAGTGAAATATCTTGTAGTATAGGCTGAGGGTTGGAGAGATGGCTCAGCAGTTAAGAGCACTGTTGCTCTTCCAGAGGACACAAATTTAATTCCTAGTAACTATATGGCAGCTCACAATCATCTGTAATTTCCATTCTGGAGGATCAAACATCCTTTTGCATCCATGGGCACCAAATATGCAAGAGATGCATATACATACATGCAGCCAAAACATTTAAATACATACAGTAATAATTAAAACATAAAAATACACAGGTATATGCACAAGCACATGAGTATGGGGAGGTCCAAGATTTATGTTGGAAATCAGAACTCAAACTCTAACCATTAAGCTATCCCCCCAGTTCTCTAGACTAGGAAAACTGCCAAGTGTTTAGCTGTCTGGTGGGCATTGGCAATCTCTATAACAGAGATTTTGTAGTTGGACCTGGGTCCCAGATTAAAGGTGAAACCTCTAACGGCTTTTGTAGGAAGCATTTCTTACATTATTACTTAGGTATGTTTTACTTAGCTAAAAACCAGATTAATTTTAATTTCTTGATTTAAGAATTATATTCTATTGTTAATTTAATAATTTTGACCCATGCTACTCTACTTAATATTAGGCAGTCATTTTTTTTAAGGAAGTGTGACTTAGATATCTCAAATTATGGTTGTTTAGAATTAGTTTTTTGAACCAGGCATGGTTTTGCTGGCTCAGTATTTGGGAGGCTGACACAAGACCATTACCTCTAGTTTGGAGCCAGTCTAGGCTGTATAGCACGTCTCTGTCTCAGACAAAACAAGCCAAGTAATTTTTTCCTTGTTTTAACATTATTACAGTGTACTTATTCAACATCATAAGAGGGAATACTGGTAACATAGGTAACTGGATACACCCTATAATGCTGCTGCCTACACATGCCAGTATCTCCAGGGTTTATAGCTCATCCTGGACTGATAGTCAAGAAGCATTCTTTGGCTGTTTCCCATTAGTGAGATAAATCCGCCAGTGTAGAGGGCCCACCCAAGATGCACACAGCTTGTAGATGACCAATTTCAGGTATACATCCTCTTCCTCATGTCTATTGGAGGGACAGCCTCACATTGATGGTGAGGCCACCTGGAAAAACTAAATACATCTTTTGAGATCCTGTACTTTCTTCTAGTAAAATCTAAAGTGAGCATGAATATCACACTGTTAGCATTCCCAAGGAAACTGGATGTACATCCTTGTTCTTAATAAGAATGCTAACTCTGGTTACATACCAGGAAACATTCTACACACTTTCATTTTCTCCTGTTTTATTCTCAGAAGAATCCAGAAAAACAACTATCACTTTTATTTTACATATGGGAAAATTGAAACACAGAGAAGCTAAGTATACCGTTAACATGCTGAGATGCTGACAGTCATTTATGAACATAAAATTTGGACCTAAGTGGTTTTAGTTCCCCAGACACAGGCCTCTTCCCCCTTGTTCCTTTTTTTCTGTCATCAAGGTGGATGGCTTTGCCAGGCCCTTGTGGGGAGGTTGGCCTTCTTCCTCTCATCTAACCTCAGGGTAGCACAGGGGAAATTCCCAGATTGTATGAAAAGCATTTTTTGTCTTGATTTTGATCTAACTCCCTGACAGGCTGGCTAAGATTTGTCTTAACATGTGCATTTCCTTTGCCAAAGCACACGTGCTATGTTTGGACATATGGTCTCATTTTCATGATCTTTTAACCTTCACATATTTCAAATACTTCATGGTGGGGTTCATTATTTGTGGTGACTGAGATTGGCAGTTGTTCTGATGGGGCTGAGTTTGTAATCCTTAAAGAATGAAAAGATCAATACTTTGTGGAACACGCTTTCGAAGATAAATAGAACAATAGAAAGAGAAACTTCTGGCTCACTTGCTAGTGAGCATAACTGTGTGATGCTTTGTGGTAAATCAGTAATTTTACTTGGAAACATTTGAGTGTGGATGGCTGTAAGATGGCATTCTATACTTCTGACTGCTTTTTACATAGGTAAGTATTGGCTATTCTGATTGCTCAGAAAGTGACAGGTTAGGTTTTTTTTGTTTGATATATTCTGAATAGAGCGGAGCTGGAAGGGTTAAGGTGTCCAATGCAAAAATGACTCAAGTGTTTGTACCTGTCAAGTGTCAAGCAATGGCGTAGGTGACAAGATAGTGAGATGTCTAGTGTCATAGAATTACAAATAACTTCACAGCAAAGTGTGAAAATTCTTTGATAAGAAAATTGAAAGGAAGTTGGAGGAACAAGTAAAGCCCAATTTTACCGTGAGGTAAAGCCATGCTCCTCAACAACTATTTGCAAAACTGAGTTCATATTGCTCATGCTTCAGAGGCTTCAAAAGATTAAGTGAATGTTTCTTTTTAGTCATTCCCTGTAGCTAAGTGTTTTCCAGAGGTAACAGAGAAGCTGTATGAACTCACAACAGGTGCAACAGTGTACATAAGCCTTGCATAAGCTCCAGCTATGAGGTCTCACTTTAGTTAGGGAGCTACTGACAATTGATACCTTTCAGGGAGAGGGGGAGTCAGTTTCCTTGAAGAGGGTGGCTTCTGACAGTTTGACCATACTCCCATGGATGACCATACATATAAGAGTATATAGAAAGCACAAATTGCACTTGATACATTTCACAAAAGGAAGAGGACCCAAAGTGAAGTGGGTATCTGGAAGAAGGTAGAGGAGAATGTGAAATGATCAAAATACATTGTATGAAAATTTTAAATAAGTATATAAAAATAAAAGAAGACACTCAAAGGGCCCAAAGTTATTACAAATATTTAACACTACCAATTATCAGGCAAATACAAATTATCTCACACCGTTAGAATGGCTGTTAACAAGAAGACAACAGATAACAAGTGTTAGCAAAGATTAGAAAAAAAGGAAAAACTATAGACTCTTTTTATTATATTACAAGTTAGGATTGCTGTAATGAGAAAGCAGGGAATTTCCTTAAAATATAAGTGGAATGACCCTATGATCGACTCATGCTAATAGGTATATGTATAAAGGAAAAAAAACCTTCGTGCTGACAAGAGAAAAAAGCAGCAAAACAAAATCATAAAACAAGTCATCAGGAAACTGCCTTCAGAAACAAAAAAGGCCAGATTCTGAGGCCTGAACTGTGTGATCACACCCACAGGTATAATTCTTGGTTATCTGGATATGTTTATCTCTCAAGATAAGGAGATAATGTTTTCCGTTGTGGAACATCTGGAGATGCCTGCAAACATTTTGTCCATCAAAATAGAGTGGGATTAGAGATATGGCATAGGTGTTGGGTACTTACTGATCTGTGCATGAGAAGCCAGAGAGACATTAAAAACTACTACTATACTACCACCATCCACCCCCAACCACCACCACACCCTGACCTGCCACCGCAACTATAACTAAATGAAACAACAGAAATAACATTAAGTCTGAAGAAAGGTATGTGGTTGTTGCAGAGAATAAACGCCAATGCTTCTAAATGGTTAGCCATGTCAAAAAAAGGCTCTACATGAAAGAATTCATCACCCCCACCCCAATTCAAGAATATAGAGGCAAAGAAAAAGCACTACAAATCAAGGTCACTTCAGATAGTTTTTAGAGACCTCAGGAATTTTCTGGTTGGATCATGTAAAAGTCTCTTGCACTGTACAGTTAAGTTGAAAAGGCAGCCTGTGCCTGGGGAGCATTTAGTCTCCAGCTTCATGAATGATTGTTCTGAAACTTGAGCATTAAATCAGTCTAAACTTGTCATTGACTGTGTTAGCAAGGTCATGTTTGGATATATCTAATGTGTGTTTATTCTGTATTTAAAAATGATAGTTTTAAAATTGCTTAATATAACTTACCACCTAACACTTACAGTTTTTAATCTGTTGTACAAAATTTATAACCACAGTTTGGTTTTTTGTTTTGGGTTTTACAGACTAGCCATTGTAGTCCATTTTGTGCTGATACAAAAAAATAATAGAGATTAGATAAATTACTGTGAAGTCTGTTTTCTGTAGCCCACAAGGCTGGGAAGTGAACGAATGAGCTATTGGCATCTGTTGAGGGCTCTTATAGCATCGTCCCATGGTTGAAGTTATAATAGAATGTGAGAGGAAAAGGAAATAATTGCCAATAGACCCATAGCTAGGGGCAGAACTTGTTGCCCATTTCCCAGATCCACGATGAGATTTTGTCTAGCTTGAGTTTGCTCAGGTCTTGTACATTTTGCCTCAACTGCTCTGAATTCCTATATGCGGCTGCCCTATGTTACTGGGAAACACTATTTCTTTGTAGACATCTACCACCTCTTGCTCTTACAATATTTATACTCTGTCTCTTGAAATGATACCTTAGCCTTGGGAGAAGGGTGTGTAATGTAAAGTCCTGTTTAGGGCTGAACATTCTGCAAGTTTTTATTCTCTGTTCCTTGACTTATTGTCGTTTCTTTGTTAATTGTCATGTACTATAAAAAAGAAGTTTCTCTGATGAGGAGAGAAATCATCTTATCGATGGTCCTTTATCACAATAATATAGATAGATTTCCTTGAATCCAAGAGAAAGTTAGAATGAAACCCCAACTTTTATTATTATAAGAGGAATTATTTAGAAATAATCCAGAAAGTAGTCTATTCTCCAATAGATTCCAACTCATGCATCGAGAACTTGTGTTGCAGAGAAAGAACTGGCATCTTCACAGGCCCTCACTGTCCTCTAACACCTTGTACAGAGTGACAAAAAAAAGACTGAACACTGAGTCAGCATTACAAAGGCTTCATCTCAGCTGTGTTTTCAGCTAATGTATGGCCTCCCAACACTGATGCAATGGTTCTTGCATATAGCTGCCTTTGCAGGCTAGCCTTATGTCAACCTGATACAAGCTAGAGCCATCTGAAAGAAGGGAAGCTCAAATAAGAAAATGCCTCTACAAGGGTCATCTGTAAGGCATTGTTTTAACTAGTGATCAATGTGGAAGGGCCCAGTCCATGGTGGGTGGTGCCATCCTTGGGCTGCTGGTCCTGGGTTCCATAAGAAAACAGACTGAGCAAGGCATGGGAAGCAAGCCAGTGAGCAGCTCCCCTCCGTGGCCTCTGCATCAGCTCCGGCCTCCAGGATCTTGCCCTGTTTGAGGTCCTATGCTGACTTCCTTCAATGATGAACAGCAATATAGAGGCATAAGCCAAGCAAACCCTTTCTCTCCCAGCTTGCTTTTTGATTGAGATATTTCATTGCAGCAACAGAAACCATTACTAAGACAGATAATGAGGAAGAGATATTTGTTGAAAATATTCTGTAATATTGGTTTAGAGTATGTTTTCTACAAAACCTTGTTGGTTTGAGGCTAGCGATGGAGAAAAGAGAGAGGAGAGAAAGGAGGAAGAGACAGGAAGTGAAGAAGAGAGAGTAGTGAGAGAGAGAAGCATAGATGGACAGACACACAGAAAGACAGGAGAACAGACAGAATGAGCAAATTTCAGAGATGGAAAGAACAATGAGGAATGGGTTATTAGGAAGTGTTTTAGTTACAGTTTCATTGCTGTGATGAAACACCATGGTCAAGGCAACTAACACATAAGAGAAACCATTTAACTGAGCTTGCTTGAGGTTTCTGAGGTTTAGTTTGCTATCATCATGGCTGGGAGCATGCTGGCAAAGACTGAGGCAGTATCTGAGAGCCATATCCTGATCTAGAGAGAGAGAGAGAGAGAGAGAGAGAGAGAGAGAGAGAGAGAGAGAGAGATACAGGGTCTTATGTGTGGCTCCTAGTGACACACAATGCCACACCTCCTAATCCTTTCAAACAGTTCCACTCCCTAGTATCTAAGCATTCAAATATATGAGTCTATGAGGGTCATTCTTATTCAAATCATTGGTCAGAGGATGTGATAGCAGTTAGAATCTAGCAGAATTTAGGTCCTTGTGAAGTTATGAATGGACACTCACTGAGACAGTGACTAAGGCAATGTACTAAGAAGTATACATTTCATTTGGAGGATAAAGGGATGTTTCCCAGGAAAAGAATGGCGAGGTTGGTGGCAGAACATGGGTAGAGAAAACAATATTTACAAGACTGAAGCATAGGGTGTTTTTTAAACAATGGTGGAAGTTTGTGTACAGATGTAACTAGAAGGAAATACAGCAAGAGGACATAAGTATATTTGCTAAGAACCAACTAAGAGTTGTGAAATCCACTCATTCCCTGTCAAGACTGCTAAGTCTTAAACAAAGCACTCAGACACCATAACCCACAACTATTGCTATTCATTCTCCCATAAAAAAGCAATAGTGCCTCTGAGCCTTTCCTTTCCTAGAGATCTGTTATAGAACATCACAGGGCAGATGAGAACACTGCTTTGATGGGGCAAATTCCTTAGCAAAGAAAATAAAAAGTGAGAAGAAAGTGATGACCTTGCTTGGATTAGATTCCCATATATCCTTCATCACTACATTGCCTGCTATTACAGTTACTCTCCTCTAAGGAAGAGAGACTCTAAAGAACACCACCCCCATGTTCCATCTTTGGCTCAAATCATAGTCCTGAAAATGTAAAACCTGCAGTTTTGGGTATGCTACCAAAGGAAACAGTTTCACTTAAAATCTTGTTTTTGCCAAAATATTTTCAAAGTAGCTGGAGAACGGTCAAACCACAGCGACTCTCAGCTGTGTTTCCTTCTAGCATTTCTCCAGGCCCTCCCTGCACAGCACGCAGTAATTGGATAGTATTTGATGCTGAGAATGAGAATAAAGGCTGCATGAGACAGCTTGTCAGTTTCAGAATTCTCCTCCAGGTGCTGAAGACTATAGATCCAGAGTCTTAGCTGTGTGAGTCACTCTGGGGCTGCGTGACTGTGCATCATTCCTAGATGTAGCCTTTAGCAAGGCAGCCTAGAGAGACTGGTAACTGTCAATATTTGGACTGTCATTCCAATGTCTTGAGATACTTTTCTGCCTGCAGTCACGTGATTTCAACCAAAAGAATCTATTTTAATAGAAAAGAATTGCTGAAAACAACCTGGAATGATGTATTTGGCATTGCAGATACTGACAACTTTTGCCTGTTTGTCCTCAACTTTTCTCCTGTAACCCCAGTTAGCACTTGGGGGCTATAGGTACCAGTTTGTAGCTTAAAAGCAATTGGAAATTAGAGAATCAGCTTTTCTACTCATCTAACAATCTTCATCCAGGGTTTAAAAAGAGATACAGAAGTGCTATTTAACAATATATTAACTTTTAGGGTTTTCCAATTGGATTAATTGTGAGTATTTATTTGATTTATTTAATATACTCATTTAGTAATTGAAAACTAGAGCACACAGAAGTAAATCAATTTATAAATTTTAGAAATCATGATTTATGGGTACCATTTTAAAAACAAATATAAACTGGTGCCAATATTCAATACTTTACTGATGTAACCATCTTAAGTCAGTATCCAGTATGAAATCTTTATTTCAGAATTGTTTACAAAGAACTTTTTTTATCCTAAATGGGAAGGCTCCACATTAATATGTAAAATACATGTATATATTTTTTTCTCTTAGATTTATATGATTTCAAAAATGAGAAAATAATCATAATTAAATTGAAATTGTCTTTAGTACCTCCTTATATCTGTTCATATGTTAAAAGTTTATATTTTAAATATACACATGTGTGATTTTTTTTGTATTTTTTTATTATTTGAAATTTTATATCATAGGCTAAATGGATTACCTGTTTCAGAGTTGCTGGCTAGTGAGGTCCTAATGGATCCAAGAGCATTATTTTCTATGTTCTTGGTCATCTCCCAGAACTAGAGACCAAGATGCTATAACTGAAGACACTACATACTTGAAGGTAGAACAGAGAGAAATCAAGCTGCTAAAAAAGTGCTGTGCATGTTATTAGCAGACAAAGGAAATTGTCAGTCTTTTGCAGCTGTGAACTCTGAAGGCTAATAATGACAGGCTTGGTAAGACATGCCCCTTGATGCAACAGCAGCATAAATGTCATAGGAATAACCAAGTATTATCTAGTTGGATTTAATTCCTGCTTCCCAAGTTGAAACCTGTACTTGGCAGCACTATAAGGGCCATGAACCCATAGCTAGACAGGTCATAGGCCATAGGAGAGAATCGGCTAATATTACTTGGCTAAATGGGCATAGCATTGAATTGACTGTTAATGACTTCTTGACACGAATAGTGCATCTTTAAACCCTTCTTTTTGCAAAACTGATGATTAACATAAGCATCCACAATGAACCAAGGTGAAGATAAAGGTCTATGGAAAACTCAGTCCCAAATTTGACAATTATATTACATCCCATGCTCCCAAGGCTAAAGGATCATTGTGGAAGAGGGAGAGAAGACTGTCGGAGTCAGAGGTGGAGTCTGACTATAAAGTGTTTTCCAGACACAGCAGACCAGTTGCACAAATGAACTCATAGTCATTGGGAAAGCATACACAAGACCTGTGCAAGCTCAAGCCAGACAAAACTAGGAGAGATGGACATGAATTCCCATCTCTGAATGAGGAGCTATTGGCAATTGACTGGTGCCGGAAGAGGGAAGAGTCCATTTTCTTTAAGGGTATGGCTTCTGGTAGAGCTTGATCTAAAGGAAGACCATGAAGTCATTAGGTTTTTGTGTCTCACCCAGCTGGTACTGAGCCATTTAGTCCCAAACATAGAGAGGCTTATATTAATTACAAGCTGATTGGTGTATGGTTCAGGTTTAATACTTGATAACTCTTATACTTTAAGTTAACTCACATTTCTATTTTTGTTCAGCCACATGGCTCGTTAACTTTTTGCTCAGGGCAGCATTCTCATCTTCCTTCTTCTGTGTCTGGCTGCATCTCCCATTTATCTCGTCTGCTTCCTAGAATTCTCCTAGTCTGGTTGCCCCATCTCTACTTCCTGTCTAGCTACTTGACCAATCAGCATTTTATTAACTCAATAGGAATGACAAATATTTACAGTGTACAAGAGCATAATCCCACAGTAGGTCATATGTTCAAAGTATATGGAGAGCACAAATTGGCCTTAATGGACTTAAAAAATAGACGAAGACAAGATGTTGAGTGGGTAGAGAAGGGAGTAGATCTGTGAAGAGCTAGGAGTACATATGATCAAAGTGGATTACATTAAAGAATTATTGTTTATTTAAAAGAAATAATGACTATCGCTATTTAGAAACTGAAGTCCAGGAAAGTGACATAATTTACCCCAAATCATATAACTATAAACTGGATCTTCATCACAATATATTCCTATTTCATTTAGCTGTAAGTCAACAAAAGAAATCAAATTCATTATAATAAAACAGCAATTTTAATCACTATGTAGAAATTATGTTAATTACCCATTATTCAAAATGATAATTACTAAGGATTAATGTAGCCTCAGGACTTCAGTATAATCACTCTTCCTTTTAGACAGAGTCTCACTATATAGTCCTGTTTGTCTTGGAACTTGGTATAAAGACAATGCTGATCTCAGAATCACAGAGATTCACTTACCAATGTTCTGAGTATTTAGTATATGTTTCATGCCTGATGTTCTTGGTGGTGGCTTTACTTTGTTTATGTTATTGCCTTTTCCCTCTCTCGGAAATAATTTGATAATTGTTTCTAGCATATGTACTTTTATATTTAGATTTAGAACTTTCTTATTTAGCAAGAAGAAAATATGTAGTGGAGAGCAGGTACTATTACTGCACCATGACCTTAAGTCATGGCTGCTTGGTCAGTGTAGATCTGAGAAACACCTATAACCTCAGAGTACCAGTATTTGAGGCCTGGGCCAGAGGAACAGGTTAGGATCAGGGTACACATAAGCAGCCTCTTCTCTCTTGTACTCTTGGATGGTGAGGAAGACCAGGTCACAGGGCTACGTGAGTGCTGTAGTTTGGTCTACAGCCTTCCAGAGACTCTGCGATTGAGGTTTGTCTTACTCTATATAAATAAATTGTTCCCCATTTTAAACTTTTTAATAAATAATTCTTCTCTCAGTCATTTATTACTTTCTAACAATAGAAATCCATTAGCCTCTGCCATCAGATTAAAGGCATGTGCAAACCATGCCTGGCTCCAACTAGCTTTTTAAGGCCAGATCTACTATTATGTTCTTGGGTTCCTGGAATTAAACAGGTAACATATTCTTTTTTTCACATTCTTTTTTTTCTTTATTGTTTTTTGAAAATCAATATTAAACTTTATATAAAAAAGCAAAACATTCAGGATAGCTTAAAAAAAAGAAAAGAAAAAAACATATAGTATTAGAACTTCTCTTTCCTCTAAAATATATGAAACATGAAAAATAAAATCTAAAGCTCTACAAGCCAGGTTAGGCTCAGCTACAGATGAAGAAAGCACAGTAGATCAGAGCTAATAACCACAGATGCACTGTAACCACTACAATTTTCTGCTAATCAACCCTTCTACAGTCAAACCAGAAGGGTGTGTGTGTGTGTGTGTGTGTGTGTGTGTGTGTGTGTGTGTGTGTGTTTTAAATCACTTTATTCATCCATGATCTTTCAATGAAATCAGAATGTTTTTACTTAAAGTCCACTAATGAGTGAGTATATCCTTCTGGGTTTGTGATACCTCACTCAGGAGGATATTCTCCATATCCATCCATTTGTCTACGAATTTTGGGATATCAGTTTTTCTTACTACTGAGTAGTACTCCATTGTGTGGATATACCACAATTTGTTAATCCATTCCTCAGTTGAGGGGCATCTAGGTTATTTCCAGGTTCTTGCTACTATGAATAATACTGCTATGAACATAGTTGAGCTAATGCTTTTGGGGTGTGAATGTGTGTCTTTAGGGTATATGCCTAAAAGTGGTATTGTTGGATCCTTGGGGAGATTGATTCCCAGTTTTCTGAGAAACTGCCATACTGCATTCCAGAGTGGCTGAACAAGTTTACACTCCCACCAATAATGGAGGAGTGTTCCCCTTGCTCCGCATCCCCTCCAGCATAGGCTGTCTGTCATCTGTGGTTTTGATCTTAGCCATTCTGACAGGTGTAAGATGTTGTCTCAAAGTTTTTTTGATTTGCATTTCTCTGATGGCTAAAGATGTTGAGCACTTTTTCAAGTGCCTTTCAGTCATTTGTAATTCTTCTGCTGATAATTCCCTTTTTAGTTCTGAACCCCATTTTTTGGAGTTAATTTTTTTTATTTTGTATTTATCAAGAAAAACAGTAAATTTAAAATGCTGATAAGTTAACAATAACTATAAAGAAAATAAAAATCATAAGCATGACTTATCAAGGGTGATAATGCAAATAATTTGCTACACATAAAATTACTTTGTGTTCAGCTTTCCCTCTGGATTTTTTTTTTTCTATCCCTGTATATCCCCATTCAAGGTCCCTTCCCCCTCCCACCACATCAGGTCATTTTTTCTTCTCCACAACTCCCCATCCCCTCCCAGGGTAGGCTACAGACAGTCCCATGGTCCCACTGATCCAATAATGCTTAGTTCAGTCTCCACTCCTGGCAAATCCAGTTTTGTCCCCCCTCCCTCAAGAGTGAGTCAGGTGTTCCTATAGGTGGAGTGGGATCCGAAGGGTCAGTCCAGGGTGTTTCTGATCCCAAGCTGTTTAGTGGTTTGGTTTGCAGCTTGGGCATGCTTGACTTTTTTCTTGTTTGTTTGTTTAGAGACCACTAATGAGTGAGTACATCCCCTGCTTATCTTTCTGAGTTTGTGATACCTTGCTCAGGAGGATATTCTCCAAATTCATCCATTTACCTGTGAATTTTAGGATATCATTTTTTCTTACTGCTGAGTAGTATTCCATTGTGTAGATGTACCACAGTTTGTTAATCCATTCTTCAGTTGAGGGACATCTAGGTTGTTTCCAGGTTCTTGCTATTACAAATAACGCTGCTATGAACATAGTTGAGCTAATGCCTTTGGAGTGTGACTGTGCATCTTTAGGGTATACACCCAGAAGTGGTATTGCTGGGTCCTTGGGGAGATTGATTCTCAATTTTCTGAGAAACCGCCATACTGCATTCCAAAGTGGCTGAACAAGCTTACACTGAACCCCATTTTTTAAACACTGTCTGAAAAGAGTTGAATGGAATGGATAAAGTCAAAATAGCAAATAGGAAATGAAAGAGGAAGCAGCCTGGTCAGAATGAGATGCCACTGTTAGTCTATCACACTTAACGAGCAGCATTCAGAACCTATTAAATCCTCTCATGTTGGGCTAGGGGCCACCTGTCATAATTCATGGGAGGAAACAAACTCTGATCTTGCTTTTCTCTCTTTTTTGCTCTCTGTAAGCATTCTCCTGTCCATGCCTACAAGTTGGAGGGTGGAGAGGCCTGGGTGATGATGTGTAGTGTGCTTATACCCCACCTCTGCTCTGGAAACAGTGTAGTTTATCTATGCTGACAAATGGCAGGTTTCCCCTCCAGTCTTGAGTTTTCCATTTTTCTATTATTTTTCTCCTAAGTGAGCCTTGGTACACATTTTGCTCTATTCCATGACTTTCCAATTCTTATTTTTCTTTCATGACCATCATTTCTCACTTCAGGAATCTCATTGGCTTCCATTCAGTGGAAGTCCACAATCCTAATACTGCTCTCCATTTTCAGCATTTTTACTAGAATCTAAGTCCAAATAATGATTTTCCAGAAATATTATGCTGACTGACTGATGTTAAAGTCAGGCCCACTGACTTTTAATAATGGTTAATATTGATTGTCATCTTGATTGGATTGACACATTTCTAGGAAAGTAGAAAGACACATGTGGGTGCATCTGTGAGGGTGCTTCCAGAAAAGTATTATGAGGGCTTGGCCCCTCATGGCTTAATCCATCTACTGTTTTGAAAATTGAACAGACTACTGAGAGCTCCTGGAACTGCCTAGGGAAAGGATGTAGGGAACTGTCACTGGGAACTGATCCTTGGAGATTGCATCATGCCCTGACCCCTTCCTGAGATTGCTTTCTCTGCTTCCTATCCACCATGAGAAGCTTCTGCTGCATCGTCCTTACACCATGGTATCCTGACTTACTCTAGGCCCAGAATACATAGCCAATGATTAAAAGCCCAACTCTCTGAAGCTATGACCAATGCAAATTCATCATATCTGAAATTGTTATGTATTTTTTTCTACAGTGGTACAAAAGTGATTGAACACATCTTATTATCTAATCTTAACACAGACCCTTCTAAGAATACCAATTTGGGTCAGGCTGAACTTCTATTGAGAAATCGCAATCATTTCTCATTTCACTCAAACTAAAAAAGTCAAATGCTCACGACCTGTAGGATGTATCCTAGCCATCTTAACTCTCTGGCATCTTCTCTTATTTCTCTCTCTTTTATCCTGTCTGCTAATACTGGACTATTATCTGTACTTAAAACAAGCCAGATGCTTCCTCATTTCTGAAAACTTTGTGCTTGTTCCTTAACCTGCCTAGTGTATGCTCACCCAAATATCTGCATGGCTCAGTCCTAAATTTGTCTAAATGCTACTTCCCAATGAAACATCTAAAATTGTGCGTTAAAGTTCAGTCTTTTCCCAACCTCTCAATCACACCAAATTTTTCTTTGTTCTTGCCTGGAGGACTTACAGCTATCTGGCACATTTTATAGTTAATTTGTTTGTTTACTATCTACCCTCTCCTGCTTATGCCTGCAGCCTCACTATAATGAAAGGCCCATGGCACACTTCCAAGACCATGAAGAAATGGGGAATTTCAGTGCACAAAAGAAGTCAACCCTTTGCCTTTTTCATAGTGCTTGATAGGACTTAGCATGCAGATGTCTGTATGTTCCCTGTCTTGAGCCAGACAAATTTTAAATACATTCATACTGGACTAGCAACAAGGCTGAAAGAAATGTAATGGATTCCAGAGATGTCATTGGAAGCTAAAAGAACCTCAGAGATGCTCATGATGAAACTAGACAAAAACCTCATTAGGGTTACTGGAATCTTGTTAAGGCCGAGTTTATCCTGAGAATAAACTACAAGACATCATTGCTGAAATCTGAGCCAGGAGTGTGGATCAGTGCTAACAAACTATGAGAAAATGTCCAGAAACTTTGAGCTATAGGAGGATTCTATGTTTTATGAGATCCTGGCAAATGCTCAGTCAATGAAAGTCCTTGACTATATTCCTAATCTATTTTTGAAGGATTTAATATACAAGACCTTAAAAGGCCATAAGGTATGCTAAAGCTTTGCCTGTCTAGAGTCCAGCAGCAGTGAAGTGATCAAGTTACTGCAGAATATTTGAGTTTCTGCCCTCTTCTGTATTAAACAATAGCAATAAGCTGCTATATTTTTGATATGTGCTGAATGAATACTCAGTTATGACTAATCCCAGCAGAAGGGAAAACTCACTGAGAATTCTTCTCATTAAAGAATGCAGCCGTCTTTAGTTGAGTAATTCAGTTTCTGGCTAAAGAAGACAAAGAGGGGAAAGGGTCTTCCTCACAGGTTCACTGACACCTAAAACTGCACATTTCAGATTCTACTTCATAATGTGAAGTTTAACACCAGG
The DNA here is from genome assembly GCA_004025045.1 of Sigmodon hispidus. Lineage (NCBI taxonomy): Eukaryota > Metazoa > Chordata > Mammalia > Rodentia > Cricetidae > Sigmodon > Sigmodon hispidus. Next base: position 86,637 of record PVIH01005232.1, read on the forward strand.
TGAGGTCCCTTGGCAGTTCATTATTCATCAGAATAAAAAACTTTTATTCCATAAGCCTAATAATAAAAATATAAAATAAAATGGATAGTAATACTTATAAAAACATTTTTCTATTTAAACATTCTTATACCATATATTTTGATCATGCTTTCCCCTTCCCCAATACCTCCCAGAACACCCACCCCTCTTTACACAACAACTTTATGTTCTCTCTCTTTCAAAAAGAAAAGGAAGAGTTTGGTGTGGTGGCCTTTCATCCTAGCACTTGGGAGGTCAAGGTCAATAAATTGCTAAGTCTGAGGCCAGCCTAGTCTACAGAGTGAGTTCCAGGGCAGCCGGGGTTACACAGAGGACCCCTGTCTCTAAAAATCCAAAATAAACAAATAAATAAATAAAACCCACAAGGATGAAAATCAAAACAAATAGACAAAATATCAATAATGCAAAAAAGTCAAAACAAAACAAGACTAAACAAAAAGTTCATGTATAAATACACAGACACAGACACACAGACACACCGACACATACACACACACTACAAAACCCAAAACACGAACAGAGTTTGTATTTTGTGCTGGTTAGCTACTGCTTGGTGTGGTACCTTTCCTGAATTGTGGTTGATATATACCCAGTGACACTCCATTGGAGAAATATGATTTTCTCTTTACCAGTGGGTATCACTTGCGTATAGCTTCTAGATTAGGGGTAGTACTCTGTGTCCACTTTCCCTCAGAGCGATGGGACCCTGACTGGTTTGAACCTGCTCAGATCTTCTGCATACCATAGCAGTCCTTGCATGTTTGTATATGCACCAATCCTGTTGTGTCTGGAAGACACCGTTTCCTCAGAACCATCCATCATCTCTGGCTCTTAAAACCTTTCCACTTTCTCTTCTGTATAGATCTTTGAGCCTTGGGAGAAGTTTGTTATCACAAGAGACAAAATAGAATCATGAAGTCAATATTAAAAATGATCTTTATGAATTGATTGGGGTTGGGCAAGTGTACAACAGAGGCTCAGGAAAAACTACTGAAGAGGGAAAGAATCAGCTTCTAGGGAAGGTCCTCTAGATGTGACAAAGAAGCTATGTCCAGGAAATGTAAGCAATACCGTTTCCTGAATAAGACTCACATGATGGCCACACCAGTTGATATGCCAGTATAGACAGTGTAGCATTCCACAAGGCTCCCACTCATGAAGGGTTACAGACAATTAATGGCTTGTGGAGAGAGGGAGAATTTTTTTCAAGGGCTGATCCCTCATCTAGGTTGTCCAATGCCAAGTGATGAGTTCTGGATGCATCTCACATGAACAAGTTGAAATCAACTTGGTACTTGTACAAACATGGATATGCATACATGTGTTTATATGTAACAATAATAATAATACATATGAGCTCAAGAATTTGGGAGGGCATTATAGAGGGATCAACAGGAGATGTTGAGGTACTGCTCATGAATGGAGATTTTACAAATAGTGCAAAGCATACATGATACATGCATGGACGGACACACACACACACACACATACACACACACACAGAGACAGACAGAGAGAGAGAGAGAGAGAGAGAGAGAGAGAGAGAGAGAGAGAGAGAGAGAGAGAGAGAAAGAAAGAATAAGCAGAAGCTCATTGGAGAAGATGAAGGAGAGACTGTAAAAACAAAAATAGTCAGAATTTTATTTTATTTTTTCTAACTCAGAGGAATAATAGAGCAATATCTCAGGAATAATTGTCCAGAACTAATTGTCTATAATGAATAAAATCTGGCATAAACAATGAGAATAAAAAGAAAATAGCAGGTGTGGTCCTCTGGATGCTCTCCCACAGAGGCCCCAAAGCATCATGTTGACTGGGGATTTTGAATATTTTTTCAACATAATCACAGTGAGAGGGAAGCAGAAGCAATTGCAGAAGATGACAAATTAAGGTATGGTTGTTTCCAAATGTCCAAAGATGTAGTTAACCTAACTTGTTGGATTCACTTTAAACTGGGGGTCAGTCCAATACTCTCAAGGAAGTGGAGATGGCACCCAAATGCAGAATGAAATTTGGTAAAAGAGATATTAAATTTCTTTTACTCTCAAATAAATGGATTAAAGAATGGAACCCCTTTCTATTTCTAGCTATCCTTTCTGTGATTCATGAAGCCACTTGCCTTTAAGGCTCTTTAAAGAAAAACTCATATTCTAGCCTAAGATTATGGTGGACTTATAAGAGAGACCAATGTTGTGGGATTCCGGCGTTATTTAGGGAAGCTTAGACTTGTACTTCTGAGTATCAGGACCCCTATGAGGCATGGCCAGAAATGATTGAGACCCGGGGTTCACTGACCTTCCTTCTGGTCTTGTTCCTGTGTTCTTGGGGAGCAAATCAGCAGCCAGAGCATGGAACAGCTCCACTATCCAAGGATTGCCTTAAGGTTCAGTTTGTATCATGAGTGTTTATTTTCCATCAATAAATATTAATTCTTTATATGATATATCGCAAGTGAATATTTCTGCAATAATAGACCAATGAAGTAGACATGCATGTGGTAGTATTTAGGCGTTATTGAGGGAGACCTAGAGGTGTGGCCTTGGGGTCTCAGGACCCCAGATGAGGTGTGAGCAGCCCCCATTGAGAACCTTGTGGCACTGTGCCTATTTTGTTTGTTTGTTCCCACATTCTTGAGGAGAGGAAGAGAGGATTGGCACTGTCACTGCTCAAGACAGTCAACTCTCCAAGAACTGCCTTAAGGTTCAATTTTGTATCAGTAAGTGCTTATATAACCCCTTAATAAATATTAATCCTTTATATAATCAATTGCCAGTGAATAATTTCTACACTATCTGGCAACAACATGGGTGATGTAGACCTTGGTACTAGGACGGACCTAACCCCTGCCCACACCAGAAACCAAGGGCCACCCACGTGGTCCCAAGCAGTTATTCTTATTGAGGGTTACATAAACACTCATTGATACAGTTATTCTTACTGGGATAAGATGAAAACATATAGTTGTTTGAATTTTTATTTTTCTAATTGCTAAGGATGACAAACACTTTTGGATATATTTTGTAGCCATTTTTATTCCTTTTATTGAGAATTTTCAGTTTTGATGTCACAGAAAAACCACAATGGACAAAATGCAGAAATCAGTGGATCACAGGGAGCTCAGCCCTAGTGGGAACATCTACCTCAAGGCTCATACATCTGTAGCTCAGTGAATGTCAAAAAAAGAGAAGGCAGAAGGTTTGTATATGCCAGAATACCAGGAAATATGCTGTGAAACACTCTTGTAGAACCAGGTCAGAACAAAGCAGTATCAATAGACATGGTAACCTGGAAGGGGAAAAGTCCCATGGGATCCCACTCCTGGACAAGGAACTATAAGCAGCCAATGACTACTGGGAGATGGAGAGTTAGTATCTCCCTGGGATGAGCCCTCTAATTGGTTACTGGTTACTGAATAAAGTGGTTATCCCTGAAACCATATACACATAAAGAAAAAAACAATGATGCAGCAGGTTCTGTTTATATGTCTGTGTATACATGCACATGCATATAGTAACAATATTGCTAAGAGAGGAGGTATCAATCTGAGAGTGTAGGGCATGAAAAAAAGTTGGGAGAAGAAGATTTAGAAGGAAGAAGGGGAAGGGGGAGAGTGATGCAATTATATTTTAATTAAAATGTATAATATAAAAGTAAAATTTAAATGTAAGAGTTTTAGAATTTTATGCATGAGTACTCTATTATTTCACTCTCCTTTGGCCCTCATGTGTCTCTCAAGTCCCTTTCAAATCCATAACCTCTATTTCTTTTTATTATTATTGTTATACACACCTATATGTACATAAACATAACCTGATGACTCCGTTTAATATTAATTGTATTCATCTGTTTTTAGAGTTGACCACTTGGGATGAGACAAATTGCTAGGGAGCTTGTCCTTGTAAAAGACTTACTCTTCCTTTCTCAGCAGTCATTAATTGCTTGTAGCTCTTCATCTAGGGTCAGGACTTCATGAGATTTCTCTCAGCCACATTGGCATCAACTGGTGATGTCATTGTGCTGTTCTTGTTTAAACAGCCATATTATTGAGATTTCATGGTGCTTCCCTATTATATATAGAAAAATCATATTGCAAGAGACATACTGGTTCTCCAGCTGCTTCATCATTTCCATCCGCAGCTTTTCATAATGTTCATTGGACCTTAGGAATAGTAGTTCTGCTGTAGATGTATCAACTGTGGTTGGGTATCTCATTGTACTCTAAATTTGATGAGTTATGGATATTTGTCTCTGCTTGCCAAAAAATTGATGAATTAAGAAATAAATTATAGAGTTGAACTGTTTCTGAAAACTATTCACTTGACAGAGGTTTATTATTAAGGATATATGAGAAGCCTAAAAATCTCAACAGTGCAGCAGCAGCAGCGGTGGCAGCAGCAGCTAAATCATCCAACCATCAATAGGCAAAGGGCATAATAGACATTTCTCAAATACAGAAATAAAAATTTATGAAAAGACGCTCAACTTTATTAGCCACCATGATCAATTCAAAACCACATTATGTTATAATAACCAGTTAAAATATCTTGCACTAAGAAGACAAAATAATTTGTCTTTTGCTTATATGTTGTGGTTTCTAGTTTTGTGTCTTTGTGGATTTTCTCTACGTGTGTGAGTGTGTCTCTGCATTTATATGTTTGTTGGGCTTTTTACTTGGCTTTTTTCTTGTTTATTTTTGTTTGTTTGTTTCTGTCCTGGTTTATTTTGTTACTTTACTTCATTATTGTATTTTTTTAGATGCCTGCTTGTTTTCTAAGGAGGGAGAAGAAACAAAGGGAAAGAAAATTATAGACTAATGGTAGTAATGTTAGTCCAGTCACTATGCAGAATAGTATGGAAGTTCTTTAGATTTCCTACATGATCCAGATGTCCCATTCCTGGGAATTATTACATGGAAATGAGCTTAGCATGTCAAAGTGGTCCCCCATTTACTACTTCATTATTCATAATGGTTAAGATATTGATTTCAAATTATATATCTTTCTATGAATGAATGAATAAAGAATTAGTACACACATATAGAAGGAATTGTTATTTAAGCACAAAAAAATAATATTGTTTTCTTCATGAAAATATAAACTATAGGGCATTGTGTTAAACAAAATAAATTAGAGATGGGAAGACAAATACCACGTGCTATTTCTGGAATGTGTATGTTCAAAATATGGATCAGAATGCATGACAGTCATCACCAAAATATATAAGGGGCAAGGAAGAGGGATGAAGGGAGGTTGGGCAATAGTTAACCAAACATGAAAGTAATAAATTCTAGTGCTCTGTAATACAGTGGGTGGCTAGAGCTCACAATAAACTATTGCATATGTTGAGTATATTAACCGTGAAATAGATAACTATGCCACAATGCACAGACCCAGAGAGACTAGATAACAAAGAAGGTTTTTGTGGGGAAACCCTGTTCTCCATGGGAAGGGAAAATAAAAGAGAATTTATGATTAGACTGAAGGCAGGTGGGGATGGAAGCATAAGTGACCAGGTTGGGGTTATGGGGGGGGAAGAGTACCAAAGAGACTACAGGAAAGGGGGTGCGTTTCAGGGTCTGGAAAAACCTGGCACAAGGGAAAATCCCGAGAATCTCCAAGGCCTTAGCTAAGACCCCTAGAAATAGTGGGTACACAGCTGAGCTATCCATCTCTTGTGACCAGATTGGTGCCTTAGCCCAATTATCAGAAGGCTTCATCTAGCAACTGATGGAAACAGATGCAGACCCAACATTTGGTTGAGTTTGGGGGAATTCCACAAAAGAGGGAGAAAAATAATTGTAGGAGCCAGAGGGGCCAAGAACACCAGAAGAAAACTCACAGAATCAACTAACCTGGGCTCATAAGGGCTCACAGAGACTGAACAGACAACCAGGGAACCACAATGGGACTGACCTAGGCCATCTGCATATAAGTTATACTTGTGTAGCTTGGTCCTCTTGTGGGAACAGGGGCTGTCTCTGACTCTTTTACTGTATTTTGGAACCCTACTCCCCATACTGGGTCATCTTGCCCAACCTTAATTCATGGAGAAGTGCTTAGTCTTCCCGCAACTTGATATGCCATATTTTGTTGATACTTATGGGAGACCTGCCCTTTCCTAAACAGCGGAGGAGTGGATTGGCTTTACTTGAGTTTCTATTACATTTTGCTTTCTGGGCAGCAGTCTACAGCGTCTGCTTGACTCTACCCTTCTTTGTCTTTATTTCTGCTTGGATTGTCTGCCTGCCTCTAACCTGCCTTGCTATACACCAAAACAGCTTCTTTATTAACAAATGCTAATAATCACTGGCAACTGATAAAGAAACATTAATATTTATTGAAGAGTTCGGGTGAGCACTGATACAAAATATCAAACAGTTGTGCAGTGTCTGGAAAGCTGTACAAAAGTTTATTAATTGGGGAACTTTGTAATTCATGGACTTAAATAAAAATTTCCAGGTAATAAAAAGATTTTTAAATTATAAAAATTTAACAGTATTAAAACAGCAATTGTCATAGTATTGATCACCTTAGTCTAAACTATTTAAAACTAAAAGTAGTATTATGACTATTTATGGCACCAATAAAGAAAGCCAAAAGTACAAAATGGGATTGAAGAGATGGTTCAGGAGTTAAGAGCATTTGCTGGTCTTACAGAGAACCTAGATTTGATTACCAGAATCAACATGGTTGGTAGCTCTAGATCTAAGGTATATGATGTTCCCATACTTCCTTTGTGGGCACCAGGCATGCATGTGATGTGTATAAATATGTGCAAACACATACTCAAACACATAAAAACCTTTTCTAAATTAAAAAATCAGAATATTTTTGTATTAATCCTAAAAAGCAACCAAGAGAAAAACTTTTCCACCAAAATATAATTTGTTTTTCTAAAAGAAGTGTGATAATAATAATTAATGATATTTCTTAAGATGATACAAGTTCTATTTAAGCAGAATTTGTGAGCTAAGGATTCCTACAAAACATAAAATCTAATGGCACTGATCCTAAGAGACACTTGAACTATATTTATAAAACAAACTGGAAATTGACCATTAAGTCCGGCCACTTAGTGGAAGCTTCAGTCATGATGATTATTTGGCTATTTATATCACTGTGAAAAGGAAATGCAAGCCAGATATCCCTGGGGACGGATTTGACCTTGGAGTGGATGCTAAACCCCCATTTCAGGACCTTAACTGTCCAGTACAAATGTCTAAGAGCTATCTAGTTAATCTTTTGTTTTCATTCCGGAGCCCATGTGACTCAGATGGATTAAGTGTCTTACATAAACTTAACGTAAAACATTTTTTCCATGTCCACTTTTTCAGCAAACCAAATACATCAGCCACACGATCTTTATAGATTTGGTGGAGAATGCTAGACTCAAAAAGAATGAACTTCACTGCAAATATTCTGCCACTATCTCTGCTCACCACCCCTTCCTTCCCTTCCTGTAGTCTCCCATCTTCCTTTTCTCCAGTTCCCTCTTTCTTCTGCTCTTTCTCCCATCTTCATGCTACTCTTTTATTAGGCTCTTGTGCATTTTCTAAGACCACACAGCTCCCTTCTGTGATGGTATCTGTTGTTCACATCGTTCCTGCTCTTTTCAAGATAAGTTCTAGTAGAAACATTTTTCACTGCCTTGATGGACAATTTATATGTGAAAATGTGAATCCTGGGAAAATGCCAAATTAATTCCTTTGAGAAACCTGAGGTTCTGCTATAAATAAAAGAAAGTTTCTGGAAATGGAGAGTGAGGATTAATAAGAACACTCATGATCCTATTAATAATTGAGAGAAGTCCAGGCTTATATATATTTTGTGATTGTCAAAATATATGAAACAATAAATCATAGTCAAACAGATTCAAATAAACTGAGTGTTATGTCTGAGGGCAGCCTAAGACAGCAAACATGTACCACCACAATTCACTCACACAAATCAGCAGCAGTATTCTGCAGACATGCAGTCAGCACGATCATAGGCTCAGCTAACCCAGAAAAAGATGAAGATACAAAAATTCAGAAACACTGACTTCTGAAGGAAGTTCTAGAAGATACTAAACTAAAAGAAACTAAGTAAGATTAAAAAAAAACCCACTAAGTACAGTTGGAAGGACGTTTTGCTTTAACTTGAGAGGCTTTGGCAAGGGATCCAAGTGTGAGGACAAACTGAGATAGGTAGCAATGTATTTACAATAGTAAATGAAGACAAAACAAAACACTAGCAAGCAAACTAGATAAAAAGAGCCAAAGAAAAAACACAAGAAGCACAGACAGCCACATACGAGCACACACACACACACAGAAACTCCATAAAAACTGGAAACCATAATATGTAAGCAAAAACCATTTTAAGACAAAAAGCCCCTCCAAAACTACCACTGAGTTTGTTTGGTGTTAGGCATCTACTGCTGGGCATAGAGCCTGCAAGGGAAGGCCTTAGGAAGTAGAATATTCCAAATCAGAAAAGGGTACTGGGACAATCTTCAGACATCTATACAAGTTCTTCAACACTCTACCACACCAGGAAGTCTAACTCTGCTTCCCTTAGATTTGGGCTTGCCTTGATGTTTTGCTTCTAATAAGCTGAAGACAATAAGAGTGGCAATGTGTGAATTCCAAGGTAGGTTCAAAAGGTTGTGATAGCCCATTAATTCTGATTTCACATCTGCCAGTCTTGCCCTTTCAGCTCAGGGAATGAGAAAGTTCACACCGAACAGACATTTCTGCCTGACAGCTTCAACCAAGGTCAAATTCAATAGCTGGTACCAAATACTGACCTGAATCCAGTAGATTCCCCATCCTCTCATCTCTCCATCTACTAGTTGACACCCCAGAGATCATATGTAAGGTCATTCTAATCCCAGTGTACCTAGTCCACATTCTCCATGACTTACAGGATCTGTAAACATAATGAGCAATTGTTTTGCAAATAATTTTATTATGTGGGTACTTTGCTATGAAGCCATATAATCTTCAAGAAAAAAGAAAAATATAAGCATTTCTATATGAAGTTTCTGAAGGAATAGGGTTGGCCAAGCAAAGCAATTTTTAGTGATTTTTACTTTTTAAATCTTACTTAATTTTATATGAAAATGCAATGAATGTGGATCATATTCCCTCCCTCCTCCCCTCTTAACCCTTCTCAGTAGGTCCCCCACACCCTCCTTCCAACTCTATAGACATCCCCTTTCTCTCTCTTAATCCACAGCGCAATCCTGGCTGCATGCAGGGCACCTGGATGGACTTGATAGTCAAGGGATTTAAAAAAGAAAAGATTTTTGTCTTTTAGATGGTTGGTCAAACTCATGGGGTCATGTAACTTACTGAAAAGAACATTTGTCATGGGTATATAACATTTAAGTTCAAATTCCATTTTGGCTGCATGTCCCTCAATCTCTTATGCTCACATCGGCTTATCAAAGCTATTCATATGGACTGATTCAGAAAATATTTCAACAGTACCTGGGACAGTGTGCAAAGTTTCAGGGAAGAATCTTCAGCAAGTGTGCTGCCCCTTTACAGGGGCCAATGCTATCTGCTTTGTTTGCTCAGGTGGTTGCTTCCTCTTGCCTGGAGAGAGGGTCGCTTGAAGCCTTTCTTTTACTGAGAATATTTTCTGTATTAGGAAATATTTTCACTCAGTGAATTCAGAGGACACTTTGCTGTCTTTGTTCTTCAATACTAAAGTCATGCCCTGTGCAGTCAATGCCTTCAAGAACATTCACAGTTTTTAGTCAGGGACCCATTATTTTTATGTAATAATATTGCATTCTCCATTTTAGAAACCATATTGACTGTTGGAAATATTTTCCAACATCATATTTGGTAAACCAGGAATGAAATGCATCCTTATTAAGTTATTCAACAATGTCAAAGTTTGTGTTTGAAACTATTCACAGATTTCTTTTTAGGCTATTCATTTCCCATGAAGCAAGGAAGACATGTCTAGACAAATATTTCTTAAACTATTTTGAAATTAAGCCTTTTCTGAAATGGCTATATACTATTGTGCCCTGACATTCTACTTTGAACCACTTCAGATATTTGGTTTATTGAAAGCAATCTAGTGTTCTGAAAATTAACCAGACATCAAAGAATTCTGATTTTTATGAAGAACAAATTTTCTGAGGTATGAAAAAAATTCTTAATTCTATTAGCAGAAAAGCTTTTGTAGAGTATCTTTGAAGATATTTTTTAAATTCCATGGGGTTTATGAGCCTATTGACATGAATGCAAGAAGAGACTATATTCTGGTCTTAAGAAGGGGCTGGTGAGATAGCGAAATGGGTTAGAGTGCTTGTTTCCCAAGCAGAAGGACCTGAATTAAATCACCAGCATCCGTGTGAAAAGCCAGGCATGGCTACACATACATGCAACCCTAGCCTTGTAGGGTAGGAACAGGTAGATCACCTGTGCTCACTGTATTTCAACCTCACCCAAGCAGCAAGCTTTCAGTTCATTGCAAGACCCTGTCTCAAAGTAAAACACACACACCCCCCCCCCACACACACACACACACAGAAACAGAGTCAGAGAGACAGTCAGAGAGAGAGACAGAGAGAGGTGTCCAATATGAATATATTAAAAAGTAAACAAAAGCATTTGTGATTTGTGTGGCATATTTGATTACTGGAGTTTAAAATCTTTCCTGACTTTCAGAATCTGCTCTGGTTTTCACAGATCTGTGTTTGGTCATGCCATGTTACAAACAAATATTGATGACACAGAGTGACTGATTTAGTTAAATTTCAGACAGATGTGACACTGACAGATAAATACTTTTTATTTTCTTCTGGGAGGAACTTTCAAGACCAATGACCAGGAGTCTGATTCATTCTTATTTTCCAGAACTGTTCTGATTCTTTCCAGAACTGAAGAGAAACTAAGAGAAATTTCAAAACAAATCAACCTATGACTGAAAGGAAAATGATGTGTCTGCTCATGTCCCACAGGTGAAATAAAAACAAATTATATTTAGAAATTTGGGACTATTCAAGAATTTCTGACTTCCTTATAACTCTGCTTACATCTATTTATTCAATAAATGTCTAATGAGCACCTGCTATGTGCCAAAATCTAAGAAGTGACACCATAGATATTCACAAAATAATATTACTCCCTGGGTTTATGGAATTCATCTTCTAAGATAAGAAAGAAGATTATACACAAATAAAATCAAGTTTATAGTATGTCTGATTGTGTTAGACACACAGACAAACGTGGAGCAGGGCAGCAGGATTAGAGGCTGGAATAGTTGCTAACTTGTCCTCCATGGGATAAGTGGCTAGCGAAATCTTTACGGTGCTTAGAATCAACCCACTGCTCACACATCATGGCTGAGAAAAGTACAGCAACCTACAGCTCTTCCACACATCAAAAAGTTTACAGGGTAGGATACAATCTTTCCTTTCACAAGCTATTAAAATAAAATTTTTTTTTCTGCGGGTTTTGTGAAGATAGTGAAGACAAGGTTATTTATCCAGCTATTATGTGCTGTTTGATGGGAAGGTGCCAGTACTGTCTTGGCACATTTGTTGAGCCAGGGACTACTAAAATAGATGAATGCAAATGGGTTTTGATGAAAGAGAGCTACCAAATCTGGTACCCAAGCTTCATCCCACAAAACCTATAAAGACACACCCTGGGTCTTTATTGGGAGTAATATTAGCTTAAAAATCATGTTGGCTGATATGTGCTAGGCTAACTGGCAAGCTTAATTTGTACTTTGTTGAATTCTCTGGGCAATGCTGACATTCAGTAAGTGCTACCTATTAATATTAATATTTTCCATGTCACCTTCATTACATTTATGTACCTTAATTAAATGATTATACTGGAAGTAAATCAGATGATCGGGTGATTGTAAAATATCTCAATCCCCAACTTCTAAAACCAACATATTAAAATCCAGTGCACACTACATAATTGACCAAAGAAAGCAATCTATGGCACCACAGAGAAGGTGTGATTTGCTTTTCTCTCTTTAAACTCAGGAACAAAATGAACACCCGGTGATGATTTTGGCCAGTTGTCTCTCTCAGGATCTGTTATTAGAATGCCTTTGGGTCAGCAACATGTTGCTTTCACACAAACACTGAGAAGCTCAGTCTGAAACCCCCATTACAAAAAGATTTGACACTGGAAAATGAGAGTAGGCTTATTGATGCAACAGCTGTCTCAGTCCCTGCCCCTGAATGACCCATGTCCCAGAGTAGAAGGCAGGAGAGACTGATGTCAATCGACCAGCCATGTTAGGAGGTTGTTGTCAGAGTTTGAAAAGAGCATCACCTATGGTAAGGGTGGGAGGCCAAAGCCACTTCTGTTTTACTACAAAGTCTTCCCATCTCAATTATTTAAATCAGTGTTGAATCTAAGAGAAGATGAGGTGAGCAGAGGAGATATTTACAAATACACACTTGGAAAATTTAGAGGAAGGCCAAAGAACAATCCTAAAATAATCATTAAAATAGTCTCTCTATTTCAGTATCAAAGATCCAAAGGTAAAAATGAAGTATATAAGTGCTAGGGGAGATGGATTTCCACTATACTCTAAAAGCAAATGGTAAGGCTTTCACTTCAAATGTAGAAGGAATAAAAATCCACACCAAGAAAGAGAAATCTTACTATAGCCAAATATGATGACAATTTGGGAAGACTTGAGCAATTACAAGCAAATAGTTCATAGGAAATAATAGCATGAGAAGGCTCTCTGACTATCCATAGGCAGTAAATAGTCACTGGGGAAGGAAGAGACATTTTGCTAGTGTAACTACTGGGAAGTTGTTTACGTTCTTCTAAATAACACACCTGTGCTTTAGTAAGCATTCCTAAGTGAACTAAATGACTTACACAGTGACACACACACAAAGATATGAAAACAGATGGAGACAAAGAGGAAGAAGATCTGTGACACTGAGAAGGACAACAGAGAGTAATGAGGGTGACCAAAATATATATGTCCATGAAAGTGTCAAACTATTTTGTATAACTAACAGATGATAATTATAAAAGATTTAAACACATTCTCCCCAGCTGGACATGTCTGCAACCTCAGCATTTGGAAAGTGAAGGCAGAAAGATCAGGAGTTTGAAGCCATTATCAGTCATAAGTGAGTTGGAGGCTAGCCTGGACTACATGTGGTCTTGTCTGAAGAAAACTAAAGAAATAGTCTCTACAGGTTTTATACAGAAAGCTCTTTTAGCGATAATTATAACATTATTAGTATCTTAAATTTTGTTTTGTGACTACTAAGTTACAGTATTGTGTTTAACTCTCAAGAACTGGCATTGAAATGGAATTTTCTATCAAAATGTCAAACTAGATGTTGTAACTTAAAACTGCTGTTAGGATAATCCTCTCTTCATCCAGAGTGTGAAACAAGTTCTTTGATTTTTAATCAATAAACTTGCATATAGGAATGCAGTGCATTTGATTGTAAATGGATCAATGACAGTCTTTGGTAGACCACAGGAAAATTACAAGTACTCAAGAATGGAGAAGGTTTATGCATCTCAATGTCCAAAGATGAAGTGAGAAAAATAAACCAACAAAGGACAAGATGGTTCATGAGTCAGGGATGCCAACAAATCACAGATAGTTGCACAGGGGCTGGAACATGAATGAAAGTCAACAAGGCATTGCTGGTTTTCCTCAGGTGCTTTTATCTCTGCTTTTCTCTGGTTAGGTCATTTATGAGAAACCACTAGATGGAAGATGTCTCTGGATTTTGAATATATGCAAGTATTAAGGATGTGTGACATGGATGCTTCAGACTCCTTTCTTTTGTATACATCTTACCCTTTAACATCTCAACATTGGCCACATTTATGACATTGAGCATTAGCCATGAATTATTAATTGTCTGTTCATTGGCTTAAATTTAAGATTCAGAATTAAGCACAATTTTTCACTTAAAAGGAACGGTTTAGGAGTTGAAATGGAAGCTCAAACCTGCAATTTTTGTACTTGTGGGGCTGAAGTAGGAGGATCACTGTGAGTCTAAAGTGATTTTTGGTTACATGACACCCTATCTCAAAACAAACAAAACAGACAAAATGAGCCAATCAAATAAACAATCAAGCAACACCCCCCCCACACACACAGATAGATAGATAGATAGAGAGAGAGAGAGAGAGAGAGAGAGAGAGAGAGAGAGAGAGAACCTAAACAAAAACAAAGGACTGGAAAGGTTGTTCTATTGTGAAGAGCTAGTATTGTCCATGTAGAAGACCTGAGTACATTTTCCGGTACCTACATTTGGTGGCTCACAACCACCTGTCACTTCAGCTCCAAGGGATTAAATGCCTCTGGCCAGTGTACTGGCACTCATGTATACATAATCACATACAGATACAGACCTACACATAAACAGAATTTTTTAAATTCTTAAATTTAAAATTTTTAAATTTTTAAAAATCCAAAAACCAGAAATTAAAGTTTAAATGAATTTGACTGAAGATATTCAAGGATTCTAAGGATTGGCAAGGCTCAAATTTAGATCTGGATATGGTATAGCACCATTATTTTATATCCACTCACATTACTCCTTAATGGAGTTTTCTTTTCCATCTTTTATTTAATCTAGGCTGGTTTTGAACTTTCTAGGAAGCCAAGGTTGGTCTTGAATTACTTGCTTCTACCTCTTAAGTACTGAGATAAGAAGTATGTGCCACTGCATCTACAATATTAGGCACAGTTTCCATAAACTCATATATCAGAAGAAATTCACTCAGCTCCTCTGTTGATAATCAAAATGTAGAAAATGAAAAATTCTGCTCTCTATCATGTCTACTTTTCTGCTTCAGCCTGCTAAACAGATTCACATGGCATTCGTTTCTGTGGGTGTTTTGGCAGTAGTGATGATTAGGATGTTAAACTTGTGAAGATTGTTTTCCTTTTAATAAAATAATTTAAGGCCATTTATAGCTCCTAATTTCAACTAGCCAATTTTTATGGCATGTTCTACATGAATATAAATTTGCCAGACCAAGGAAAACACCATGAATGTTGTATTCATCAGTTTTAAAAGCTGTGTCTTCACTGCATTAAAACACAATTTTCCTGTCCTTGGTTGGGGTTTTCAGCAAGTAGTTGAGGCTCATTCATAGAGTCAACTCTGTGGGAGCGTGAGGCACAAGTGCAGTTTCAGACTGTGGTTAGTTCAGACAGTTGATAGATACAGCAACTACTGCTTCTTAATAGATTCATTTTCACTCCAAATGTTTGTTAAGAGAAGTTAGCAAAACACAAAGCAACCAGGACTGAATGAAGCTTTGGAAGTCAATGAGGGTTGCTATGAGGTTAGGAAGACTTTTCCTCCTCAGAGCCATGTCTACTGCAAGCACATTGTGGACAGCAAGCATTCTTCTGACCAGGAAACCCCTCCCACACCCCCAAGTACACGTATTTAGGTTCCCAATTCCAGACATTCTTTCTTCAATGTTTTCTGAAGTTGATTCTGGTACCAGACCAGAAAAGATTGTGGGCTCAAGCTAGTAGGAAGCAATTAGGTGTTGATGGACTGTACCGTCTACTGGCATATGATGGGGATAAGGGCTGAGGAGCTGAGATCTTAAATTCAAAATACAGTATGGTAGACCACCCGCAAGTTCAGTGTTCTGACGTCGTCTGGAAAGTGCCTACTACAAGATACCATGAGCCAAAGAAAAACTCAACCGAAGATGGTTTTCTTTAGCAGAAAAGCTTCCCTTTTGGGCTTTCAAACACACACACACACACACACACACACACACACACACACACACACACTTAATTTATAATTCTTTCAATATTGTGTCCTTGATCTAAAAATCTCAACAAACCAAAACAACACAATCTACTTATAATATTAATTTCAGAAAACAAGCTCTGTACTAGTATTGTGAAAAAGATTATATTTCAGAGTAAGAAAAAATAATATGCACAGATATAGATAGACTGAGAAAGATACTGTGTATATAATATAAAATGCTAGTGAAATAGTCACTCTGAAGGAAATACAAAAATGTTAGGAAGACTCACTTAAAGGTGGATAAAGTGTCTGTTTGGTTTCCTCTTCCTTATAAATATAGAAAACAATTTAACCTTCAACCATAGCATCTCACTTAAAAAAGACCTGTCTGAAGTTAATAACATTTGTATACAATATTGTTCATGAATACTTTTATTAGATGACATCATTACTACCATAGTGTTTCCACATATTGGATACTCTATCAAGTAGTAGATATTTTATTTTTATTGGTCAACTATTTTTGAATGAATGAAATACTGGAGATGCATCTGACAACTAAGGATCAGGTTTTCTCTAAACTCTTGCCCCTTTAACCAGCACAGTTTATCAAGTGTGGTTTTACACTGAAATTACCTCAGAAGCCTGAGGAAGAGACCAAACATAAGTGGACAGAGGAGCACCTGAACATTAGCATTTTCCAAAGTTTCCTAGGCAATTATAGTACACAAAGTTGAGAATCATTGTTCTAAATATGTATTCTTCAAATTTAAAAAATTGAAGGATCTTTTGTTTTCTAGGCAAGAATCTTTGAAAGTACACCATCTTATCAGTGTGTGGAATAGATCTGACCATCTGTGTGCAATTAAGCACTTTTCATTATTGGAGAACTGCAAATGCCATGTACAGATGGTATAGTTAGAAGATGTCTTTAATGTGGAAAACGGAATACCCAACAAATGAAGAGATATATTCAGAGGAATAAAACCACCATTAGGTAGTTACTTTATATAATTTCCTAAATTAATATGCTCAGGATAATTCTCTGTTACTGAAGAACCTTCTAAATGTCTTAAACAATGCGTTTGAAAAGTTCTACTTAAATTCTAGGATCCTCTACCCATACCTGAATTTGATCTAAACATTCTCAGCCAACCCATCCCAGTGACTCCATTTTCATCCACTGCAATGTGGACTAAATATGTAGTAAGTTCATATAGTAGATTTATTGTCTAACCAACAAAAAAGCCACATGAAAGGAGGGAAAATCTGAGATCTGTAATGTGGTCACTGCCAAGTCAGCCAAAACTAACTCTTTGATATCTTTATGTTCTTAACATCTGCATTTTTCTCAGTCTCCAGTGTAGTGGGAGAATTAATAGAGGAGACAGATGAGAAAAAATGGAGGAAAAACAGCCCTCCAAAAACAGTATAATAAATTATTATAATGTATCTTCATTAATCATACTCAGCCATGGTTTCAGCTATTTAATTTTCAGTGGAGGTTTCTGGGTGAGAGAATGAAGTTTTCTGTCAAGCTGTTTTATGATTCTTTAAAAACCTTGGGATGGAAAAATGCTCAGACCTTAGTCCTTAGATCTTAATTGAAGTCTCATTCCTGCTGGAGCACAGGAGAGTTTGGAGGGGCGTCCCTCTTTGGAACCTACAGGTTCCCCCTTTCTTCAGTAGATACTGCTGAATCATTGTCTTCCCCCCACAAACCATCAAAGCTTAATTTTTCTCTCACATCTCAAAAGTAATAATTGTCCAATGGCATACAAATTATTTAAGCTCTTCTATAGAATTGCGTCTTAGAGGTAGGGCTATTATCTCCCTACCCTGTGTAATTCAGTCTCTACACTGTAGAACCAAGCTACATATTGTCGGATCAGAGCAAATTGACTTTTTGACTTTCATGATTTTTGCACCAGACTTCAACTTCTAGTCACAACATGACTAAAATAGTTTGAAAATGAGCCTTTTCTCCTATGCCAGCTGAGGGTGGCCTTTTCTGAGAGCCCACAGAAGATGGAATGTCTGAGATCCTGAAGCACGCTCTCTCTCTCTCTCTCTCTCTCTCTCTCTCTCTCTCTCTCTCTCTCGCTCTCGCTCTCGCTCTCTCTCTCGCTCTCGCTCTCTCTCTGTCTGGAGCTTTAAGACAATTCCTCAAAGATGTTTCCCAATTCACCAAACTTTTCATATGTCTACCTCAAATTGTAGAGTCTGCACAGGGCCAATCACCAAGCCAACCTCATCTGGTTTGAATGTGTAATTTCATTTGTTAGAGCGGCTGCCTCTGGCAGAGAGAACAGGAGTGAGTGCTGAGGGACAACAAGTGTGAAGAGGAGATGGAGACAGGCATAGGCTGTGAGAAGAAACTTGAAGTTGAGTAACAGTTATTGAATTTATTTTTATTTATTTATTTTACAAAATTACCTATTTTGATCACGTTTGCGAAGGCTGAACAAATACCAGCAGTAGCGTTAGTACCCAAACACCTCTCTGCTACTATGAGGTTGTGTTTCCAGTGGCTGAGACAGAGAAAGAAAAAAAAAATCCACAGCCATGAATCTAGGAATATGGCCTTGTACGTGGAGTGGAAAATTGGAGACCAGAGAATCTACCAGAAGCTTTTGGCCCACCTTGTCTGGATTTCCTGTATAAATATACCAGAAACAACAAAAGGAAGGCTGCCCCAAAGCAAGGCAGGGGGAGAGCACTGAGTATTTTTGGTGATTGTTCTCTGAATTCCACAGGCAAACTGTTGTGTATGCACACTTTGCACTCTCGTAAATGCATATCATATACACACACACCAACACTAATAACGATAAAAATGTTTTTAAGATGTAGGTGAGACTAGCATGTAAAAGGACCTGTGATTTAGGACAGTGAGAGCCTGGAGCTCTGTGGCGTCACATCTGGTGACCATGTGTTTCATTTTCTTCACAGTTTGTGATATGTAAATAGTAACCTTCTCTCTCCTTTCTCCTTCCCTCCTCCCTCCCTCTGTCTGTCCTTCCCTTCATCCCTCTTTCCCTCCCTCCTTCCTCCTTCTCCATCTCTTTCTTGCTCACAGTGACAGCGCCTTGCACATGCTAGGCAAGCGCTCTGACACTGAGCTCAGTCCTTCCGTCTTTGTTAGGTTCTATTTCAAAAGTTATGTTTCTATTGACCGAAACCATACCAAATAATCTAAAACAAAATAAGCTCAGTAGCTTGAGACTTGCTATCACTCTGTCTTCTTGTTCTTCTTCTTGTTCTTCTTCAATTTTAATCAAGACCTTGAAAATCATGGTTTTTAACTTAATACATAGGAAGGTAATTAAAACATAAAGAAAAAAAGCAGAAGTTTTCTTAGGTGGAAAAGTCATCAGGCATGAAATTACAGAATTAAAAACTAATGGAAATAATAAGTGGTTAATATGAGAAAAATGCCCTTTAACTTAAATATCCCTAAAATTACACATAAGTTAAATCAAGGAATGAATAAGTTTTTATACCAGATTTCAGAAAAATAAGAATGGTAATGGTCCTGAGCACTGGTGGGAGACACAATGCTGTTATTTATTCAACAAATACTTTTGAGACTTTGGTTCTTATCTTGAGGCATTATTGATTAGTCACAGTTGAGCTACAGAAAAGCAAAATTTTATCTACCATTGAAATAACTTTGCAATGTAAGAAATAAAACACACTGAACACATCAAACCCTGATAAGTATAAAAGAGAAATGTTATAACACATAAAAGACAGAATGAAACTGAAAGAGGGATCAGAAGTAACTTTATGGAGGAATGTAGATTTGGACTGAGTCATGAAGGATGAATGAGATGATACAAGATTAAAGGGAAAGACCATTTGTCTTGAAGATAATGGCCCAAGAGGTAACAAGGAGAGGGTAGAAATGCACAGAAAGCACTTGAAGAATATGAAGCAGATAACTGCCAAAAAGAAGATGCCCATGAATACTAAGGTGTAAGTGAGCTCTGTATGAATGAAGAATGGGTTTTAAGGAGCTGAGATACCATTCTAAGGATTTTTTGATATATTTTATAAGTAAACAGAGTCCCTTATAAGACTTAGAATAATTATGCTTTAGAATATGGTTTTAACAAACCAATTTAATAGCAAAATAAGAAGAATAAGAATCATACAATGGGACCATTTTTTAGTGTCTTCTCAGTGGAATGATCTGTAAAATATGTTACAAATGCACAGATGAATTCAGAGGGAAAGATGAACACAAAGAAAATATAGGTGTAGCAATCTTATTTGTATTTCTTCCCTTGATAAGCCATGCCTATCATTCTTATCCTCTGTATAGTTATTGTTAACTCTTCCACATTTTAAATTCTTTTTACTGTGTTTTTTTTTTGATAAATACAAAATAAAGAAGGAAGGAAAAAAAATAAAAAAAAATAAAAAATAAATAAAAAAAAATAAAAAAAAAGAAACAACCAAAGGGGGGAAAAAAAAAACAAACAAATGCACAGATGAGCAAAGCACAAACATTTCCAAGGAAAAATTTATAGTCTGATGGAGAAAAAAATTATAAATGAATCCTAAAAACTTTCAGTGACTTAAGAAGTTCTGAGAAACATAGCGGCAAAAGTACTTGATCTGAATTTGAAAGAACAGTGAATAGTCTCTGGAGGACAGGATAAAAGTAGGCCATAAAGAGATATAAGCATCAATTCAGAAATAGAAATTCAAGGGCTCTTGAGACCAATGTGGGCAGTTTTTAAAGAGTCTAGCATATGGGATGGTTGAAGAGCTAGAGGTGATAAGTCAGGAAAAAGTAAGAAGTAAGCTTTGTTAAGTAGCTCAGGCTGTACCAAAGGCAATAAAGACAGTGAAGTATTTCCAGCTGTGAAGCAAACATACAAAGACCAATAATTTAGAAAATGTAGTGAACTAATCAAAAGTGCATGAAGAGAAGGCCAAACAAGTAATTTAAATACAGCAGTAAGAAATAATGAAGGCAAACATCTGGGAATAAAAATAAAGGAAAAAACTCAAATAGCATTTAAAAGTTCAAAACATGGACAACAATAACAGAATCTTAGTGAGTGACTAGGTGTGGTTAGATGTGGGGAAAGTCAGAGGAAAGAATGACCTAAAGGTTCCTGGACTAGACCACTGGGTGGATGATGGAGAGGAAGGACAGCCTTGGAAAGTAGGGTGGGGAACTGAGCATTGAGTTCTGTTTGGGATGTATTATGTTTCAAGTGTCTCTGAGTCAATACAGAGACAGAGTTTATTGGGAAGATGACCCAAAGATGATGTGTAGCTCAGGGAAAACTTTGAGCAGGCTTTGTAACCAGAGTAAATATAGTTATCCATAAAAAGAATCAAAAGAGAGAAGAAAATGTTTATGGGTACCTAATCCAGGCAACATAGACCCTCTACACTCAAAATAAGGAAGAAATAAGAATAGCTTTTAAATGGAAAAAAGGTAAAAACAGAATCTAATGAATGCAACTATGGAGGATTGTATGAAAAGACATAAAATATCCTTCAGTGCGT
The DNA here is from genome assembly GCA_004025045.1 of Sigmodon hispidus. Lineage (NCBI taxonomy): Eukaryota > Metazoa > Chordata > Mammalia > Rodentia > Cricetidae > Sigmodon > Sigmodon hispidus. Next base: position 107,946 of record PVIH01005232.1, read on the forward strand.
GAACAGTATTGGCTAGTGAATCCATTTAAGGGAACTATGAGACAGATAGCTGGGCTAGACTATAAAAATTTTATTCATTCCTGGACTTTGACTAAAAGTATATGACTTTATCCTACATATCTTTAATCTTCCAATTCATCTGATAAGTATTCCAGGGCAGATGGACAGAATGTTACTTAAATGCATCTGTATTAGAAACTTACTGGAAAATATGAATTTGTACAAAGATCGAGACAAGCTATGGCATGATGAAGTAATGCATTGCTAAGGGAAAATTAAATGAATAAAATCAGATTAATGAGTGCTAATATAGTGTAACTCCAAGATATGATAAACAAAAAAGACAAAAAGAACATCAAAAAGAACATTTGTGTTTATTTGGCAAAATGATAGCAGGAGGATTTCCCCTTGGATCCATGACCTATCCAGTCTCAGGTTCTTGGCCTCATTAACAATATCAGGTATTTCCAGGTGGTGATGGCACATGCCTTTAATCACAGCACTGAGGAGACAGAGGCAGGTGGGTATGTGTGAATTTGAGATCAGCCTGGTCTTCAGAACAAGTTCCAGGACATCCATTTGGTTACTACAATAATACTTATGCCATTACTGCATCAGTATATTTTATAGGCAGGTCATTGTTGTAGATCACAAGGTTCAGAAAAGGGTGCTACTGATGATCACTTTCTCCTCTGGCAATGCATATTGTACCTTCTAGCACTATTTATACTACTTCAGTAGGGATGAATGTATTGGTTGGTACTAATTTGATTGATTGCCCCATGTTCTGTTGCATAGTTGTATATTCAATAATAGGGACTTCCCATCAGTTTCAGAGAGTAACTGTTATCACTTGTAATGGCCTGTAATGTTTGGGAGGTCTATGGAACCTCTTAGGATAATTACTAAATATTATGTCATTTATTTCTGGTAATTGAGGTATTATATTCACACAGAACTTTGTCTCTCCCATTATATGATGAGTCCATTTAAATTCCTTTTATATAGAGGTACACTTCTGTTTTAGGATTCTTGTACAGTAATAGGTGTCCATATGGTCTTTCAAAGGACACTTTGTGTTCTTTATACCTCTCCACATTTCCTACTTGACTTTGCCATTCCATCTTGCTCCCCATTTGACTTTCCTATTCTATTACCCTTGGTCCTGTTATAACACTATATTTTATTTATTCTTCTTTGGACATTCTCTTCTTTCCCCTGGTTCTAACTTCTGTGAATATCCTAAATGAAATGCACACATCTAAAGCTTGCCAGCACACACAAATAAGAGAAAACATGATTTTTTTTCTATCTATCTTCCCCCTTTTACCTGAAAATTTTATTTTTATTAATAGCTGAATAATATCCCATGTAAATGTACCATATCTTTATTACCTATCCATACGTTGATGAACATTTAAGCTGTTTCCAATTTCTGCATATTATGAATAGGGCCGCAATGAACATGGATGAGCAAGTGTCTATGTAGTGAGATAGAGAATTCTTTTGGTGTATTTCCAAGAGTGATTTAGCTGGATCTTGTAAAAGACTGATTTTTCAGCTTTTTGAGCTATAACAGTTTCTGCTATCACAGACAATGAATAGGTGTGGCCCTTTTCTCACATCTTCACCAACATCTGAATCATTTGTTTTATGAATGTTGATCATTCCTAATGAAATCTCAAGGTAGTTTTAATTCAAATTCTCCTGCTTGTAAAGAATGCTGAACATTTTAAAATGTATTTCCTAGCCATTTGTTTGGTTCAGTGTCTCATTTTAAAATTGAGTTATTAGTTTTCTGCTAGTATTATGCCAAATGACCATATCAATAAAATGGCTCCCAATGACATATTGCTATACCCATAAATTAATTCATTATTCAGCCTTCATCGGAGAATCTTATTCCTGCAGTAGACAGGAATAGGAATTAAATTCACAACTAGACAATGTGAACACATACACACGCACACGCATTCACACACACACACATGCACACGCGCGTGCACACACACAGACCTAGGAGCATTCAGCTCCAGATGAGATATCTTTGTCAGCTTCTTACCCTCATGGTTCAGGGATCTCTGTGAAAGAGGAAGAAGATTCTAAGAGCCAGAGGTGATCAATAGCTTCAAGGAAACAGTGTCACAACATGCCTGATGCACACATGAATTCACAGAGGCTGTAATTAGCATGTATCAAACTTGCACAAACCTAAGTACTGGAAAGGGAAATGGTGCCCCTAAACAAGGCACTGTTTGCAACTGTTAATGCTGGGAAAGGGAAAATCAGTTTTCTCCAATGGAGTAATAGTGGACATATCCCCACACTGATAACCAGGAGCAGTTGACCAACACAAAATGGACTCCATGTTTTTCAAATGTGTTTTTTTTTCATATGGTTTGGTGGTTTCTGTCTTTTTGTTTTTCTTGATTTTTGTTATTTTGAGAGAGAAAGAATATGAAATCGGGTGAATAGGGAGGTGGGGTGTAGAGAGAGGAGCGCAAAGAATGAAAATAATACAATCAAAATAATGTGAGAAAAAAATAAACTCATTTAAAAATGCTTGTTTTCATCTATTTAAATACTTCTGGAATCACCACATTAACACACATCCACCCTTCCCAAAGCTTAGACAAGAGACAAGAGTACAACTTCAGACATGTGTAAACCCAGTAAAAGATAAACACAATGTTTCAAGTCACCTTTAGCACTTTAAAATATTTTTAAATCTATTTTTTGTAGTATTAAGTTTCTGGCCCAGGCTTTTGGGCCTAGCCCAGAGGTTCTGATCCACTGTCCCACAGAATCACACAAGCACATATAAATTTATACTGATTGACCTAGGGCCCAGGCATATCACTTGCTAACTCTTTATCTTAACTTACCCCATGATTCTCATCTTGTTCAGCCATGTGGCTCGGTACCTTTTCTCAGCAGCATTTCAACTTCTTTTCTTCATGTCTCCTGATATCTCTGTGGTGTCTCTGTTCTGCCCTTCCTGTTCCCAGAGTTTTCTTAGGCTAGTAGCCCTGCCCACACTTCCTGTCTGCCTTTGGCCAATTAGCATTTTTATTAAACCAGTAGACGGGACAATTATTTACAATGTAATAGCATAATCCCACTACAATTCTTCTCTAATACCTGACCTCCCTCCCCTTCTCTCAGCTACTCTTCTCCCCAAGATCCACTACTCATCTGTTCCTCTTTTCAAAAGAGCAGGCCCTCCACAGATATTAGCTGAACATGGCATAAAAAGATACAGTAGTAATAGGCACAAACCCTTATGGCAGGGCTGAATGAGGCAGCCCACTAGGAGAAAAGAGATCGTAAGAGCAGGCAAAAAGTCAGAGCTACCCCTCAATCCCACTGTTAGGAGTTCCACAAGAACAACAAGCTAACAACTACAACATATATGCAAAACACCTAGTGCAAACCAACACAGGCTCTGTGACTGCTCCTTCAGTTTCCGTGAGCCCCATTAGTATGCTTAGTTGACTCTGTAGGTCTTATTCTCTGGTGTCTTCTACACTCTGGCTCTTACCATCCTTCCTCTTCCTCTTCAGTGAGGTTCCCTGAGCTCTGCTAATGTTTGGCTATGGGTTTCCGCATCTGCTCCCATCTGTTGTTGGATGAGGCATCTTTTATTACTTTTTAATTGTTTAGTAGATAAGAAGGCTTTGATTTACACATTGCTGGGGATACATTAGTTTCAAGGAAATTTATCTTATAAGAAGGAAAGCTGCTACTATTTCTGTTATAGAATGCTACACAGGTTTTTCAGGGGCTCTGTGGACAGGAACACTTATAGTTCAGACTTTTTCCTGAACAAACCTAAATACAATTCTGTATCTTCACAAGACTCTGTATAGAATCCAAAGGCATAGTCTTTGGTTGGATAATTCAAAACTGATAGGGAATTCTGGATAATAAGAGCTCTAAGGTGGAGAAAACATAAATCTACTTGGAGATAGCCTGCAAGGAGTAGAATGTACCACACACGCAGCTCTGTGATGCCAAAGTCTGGTATGTGTTCACCACTTAAAACTAACAGTTCTTCCTGCCAAATCCCACATTGTTTTCTATGCTGATTTATACAGTGGTTGGTGTGGGGGAACAAGGAAGAGAAAGAGGAGGGGAAGCAAAGGGCAAGAGAGAGACAAAGCATTGTTCTGCCATTGCTCTCAGAGGTTCTCTTTCCGTGTTGAAGGTGAATGAATGAGGTCAGTGCTTCCTGCAGAGTCGATTGTGAGCCTCCCCATCACAGCACTGTTGTTTCAGCTCACTCATGGACAAGAACACTGCTATTGTTTTCATCTGTAGTAACTACTTCTAAACCTCCAACACTATACCTCTTATGTTACCATGGAATGTCCCCTGATTGTACTGTCACCTACCCATGCCCTGTACCTGGAGAACTACATATCCTTCTGTTTAAATGTTCTTTCCACAGTGGCATTCCTGTTCTCCAGGAAATGTTGCGTTACTATAACTCCGCCTTCATAGGCATATTGTGGCACCAACAGAGTTCTGTCATGAGCAGTTCACATTTTTACCTATGATGATGAGTAACTTTTTGTCACCAGACTATTGAAGTGCTCAGAGACGGGGCCTTGCCTTTTTGCCTCTTAGTATCTCACATGTGACGGTGGTGGGTGGTGAAGAAGTCATTTTTCTCAGCCACATTTTCTCCCTGTGCAATTCAGAAATAATCATTTCAGTCTTGAAAATGTGTTATAAGGATTTAAAACAGTGTTGGGAAGAGAGAAAAATCAAGAGGGATTCAAGACCAAGAAAATAAACTAGTGGAATTCCACTGTGGATGGGTTGTGTTTTGTAAGGCAGCTTTTGGAACAGAGAGTTT